>CAJNJA010017425.1:696-10966 GCA_905231915.1 Symbiodinium necroappetens
ACACCAAACCCCGAACCCCAAAACCCTAAGCTCTAAACCCCAAGCCCTACACCCTAAATTCTAAACCCTAACCCTATAGCCGCTATATAGCCTCTAGTAACCCTTCTCTAAAGGCCGCTCAACCGGGGGGGTTCCGAACATAGGGGACCCTAATATAGTACCCCAAATAGTAGGATCCTTGTTATAAGGACCCCAAAATTCCCTAAACCCCTAAACCCCTAAACCCTAAACCCTAATACCCCTATGCCCTAAACCCTAATACCCCGAAACCCTAAACCCCTAAACCCCTAAACCCTAAACCCTAATACCCCTACACCCTAATACCCCTAAACCCTAAACCCTAAACCCCAATACCCCCTAGTTTCGGAAACTCTCGACATGCCTCGAAGTCGGACTGTTGGGCAGCGCTGGCGGTCCGAGTCTCCTTCTGCCCGGGGCAATCCCAGAGAACCCCCAAACCCGTTAACTAAGGAATATATACCTTAGTTCATAATGTAAAGGCCGCTATAGTTTAAGGTATATTCCTTAATTAAGGAATATACCTCAAATCAAAATGTAAAGGCCGATATACTATAGTTTAAGGTATATTCCTTAATTCAAGGGTATTGGATTCTTTGGCACTTGGACTCTGGCTGCTTTGGGGTTTTAGCGGTTCCCCTAGGGGTTCCCGTCAGGGTCACAAGGTTTGTGTACGGCCCTATACCCTAAACCCCTAAACCCCTAAACCCTAAACCCGGGGTTCTGTGAGGGCTTAGGGTTTGGGGTTTCGGGCCCTATGGCTTATGTGGATGAGGGTTTGGGGTTGAGGGCTCAGGGCTCAGGGTTGAGCGTTTGCCTGTAGCTCCAAAGCCTACACAAAGGCAGTCTATGACCGCTAGGTGGCTAAACCCTAAACCCTAAACCCCTAAGTCAGGCGGCTGCAAGGTTTCCCGAAATCTGCTCAGGGCAGCCACACAGCTGCAGCAAGGCAAATCGAATTCGACGGCTCTACGAGGAATTGCGCGCGCACGCGTGCGCCATGGATGGGTGCAGCAGCCACTGGTAGAGAGAGCTTGCCAACTCTTCCGTTAGAATGCAAGCAGCCAGGCCTTCATGTGCCCAGGAGAAGAACATGGCGGCACGAGTTTCTGCTGGATCCTGCTCTTGTCAGCTGCCGGGTGCGCGCAGTCGGCCAATCTCGAACTGCTGGCGCTGGTCGCGCTCTCGGAGAATGCTGTTTTCAGGCTGAGGCTTGTTGCGCATTGTAGGCTGTCAGTTCCACATGCACTTGCAACGGAACTTTCAGGCGCACTATGGGTGGTAGCCTGCATTCCCGTTGAAGCCATGCGCCTGGCGCTTTGAAGGCTCCAAGTTCGGGATTTGGGGCGTCGGGATTTGGCTGTTTTGTGGGTAGCTCTCTAAATTAGGATCCTTTTTTTTTTTTTGGGGGGGGGGTCGTATTTTTAAAAGGTTGCCGTACTATATATTGGGGANNAAAAAGGGGACACTAATTTAGAGAACCAGTTACCCGTGTGGTTTAGGGCTTGGGTTTGCTGGTTCAGGGTTGGGCTTTGCAAGCCCGTGACTTCGAAATCCTCTTTGCTCAAGGGCCGAACACATGTATCCCCATTATGGGGGCCACGCTGAACCTATGAAAAGCAAGTAGGCCAATGGCAATCAGCTCAAGTCGACAGTACGCGGTGTCCCGGGCACTGGCCTGCCGCACAATCAGCTGCTCGATCCCCAGGGACGAGATGCTCAACGGATGAAACCAATCTCGTAGCATTCTCTGCGCCCTTGGATCCACTGCTGCCTATAACTATTATTAATACGACTGAGGATTGGTAAGCATTTTCTCTTCCCCTAGGCCATTTTCTTTTCCCAACTACGGAAACATACGGAGAGATAAAAGGGGATAATGCGAGAGCGGGGGGGGACACTGACCTGGAAGAGAGAGCGACGTAGAGGTAGAGAGAGAGAGAGAGAGCAGAGAGAGATAGGACGGAGAGAGAGAGCGAGAGACGCAGAGGGAGATGGAAACAGGGAGGCAGACAAAGAGAATGAGTTCATGGGGGAGCAGAAAGCTGCGAGACTCCTTCAACGAATCGAAACAAAGAGCATCCGTTACCTAGGAGTGGGTGACAGCTGACATGTTGTGCACGACAGGACTGCTCGGTTCCCTGACATGGCACGTGGTGTCAGCACCTCCTTTGGAGTGGGAACACCAATCAATCAGCAGGATTGCCAAACATTGGGTGGACGTGACCACCTTTTCCACGCTGCTCTCTAGGACTGACGTCGGAACCCATGCTTCGTTTGACCGCAACGGCCTGTTGTGCTTGCCACTGCAAACCTTCGTCAGGGCAGAAAACTTGACTGTGATGCAGGCCATGAAACTTTGGAGCCTGTCCCTCAATTCTCAGTGCACATGATGAAACCTTTTACTCGATCACACTCAAGCTGCTGCCCATGTGTCTGGGGCGGCTGTCTGAGTCCACACAAGTGCCCAAAGTCGCGCAAGGCGTTTCGAAGCATTGTCTATAGATCGCAGAAACTGCCTTGCAAACGAGCGTTTTCTACCGGAACACATTGCAAGGTACACCAGTGCACAACATGTGCCGCATTGCAACCAAAAAGCTTGTTGGGCTGGTTTTGGAAAACGAGGTCGTGAAGTGGGCTTACCACCCACAACAGTCGCTCTGACGGCCCGCCAACATTGCCACTGCTGCACAAGTAAACTTTTGTCTTCGGAAAACACCCTGCTGCTGGGTGAAACACAGGGCTGGCCATGCTTGAGCAACAAAATGCTGCTCTCATCACACGAGAGAAATTGTGGCTCAGATCTGTCAACCGCCTCATGTTCGACATAGGCAAAGAATAGCTGCCACTTAGGCATCGCAACCCCTACTGTACATTCTACTGTGACAATTTCCTTTGACCATACTATCGCAGGGTGCTGATAAATAAGGTGTCTTCCTGATTTGTTCCTTAAGCCCAAGCCCTCAGCCCAAAATCCTAAGCCCACACAGTCCTAAAGCTCCACAACCCAAGAGCCGGTAAGGCCCTGAACCCGTTTATTACAAAGTTGCACCCCTCCCGCACCCACCGTCCCTCCCCCACGTCACCGATTGCCCAGAATCGGCTCAGGGCTTTAGGGTCTTGGGCTAGGGGCTTGGACTTTAACAAACCCTAACTGCTAAACGCTAATGCAAGGGCCCTAAAGCCTAAAGCCTAAACTCTAAACCCTAAACTCTAAACCCTACAAGCCTGAACAAGAAAGGGCTCCGGCAAGGTTCTACAGTCCTAGAGGGGTTTTGAAGGCTTTCGGGGGCCTTAATCCAAAGAATAGGGTGCATAGGGTCCTCGGGTCCGCGCCCACCTGCCGGGCCAAAGTTTAGGGTTTCGGGCTAGCGTTGCGGGTTTAGGGTTTGGGGCTACATACCAACACTCCACAAAACCCTAAATAGGAGGATCTTCATAAGAAGGAACCTTGGAAAAGAAAGCCTTGATTTTGATTTTAAGAAACCCCGCAACCTGTGGGGAAGGAGTGTTTCAATGTCACAGTTTTTAGGGCTTCGGTGCTACGGCACTTAGGGATACGGGTCTACCTGTAACCCCAAATTAAACCCTACAAAATAGCAGGTTATGACCCCTTAATCATAGGGTCTAACCCTTAAACCAGCAGGGTTTTGGGATTCACAGGTAGGGCTTACGGATTAAGGAATCGGATGGTGTCGGGTGGGGCTGAGACTAAAAGGCAGCTAGGGCAAGAGTAGTTCAGGGGATTGGGGCGTTTAGGGCTATTAGGGGGTTTTAGGATTTAGGGTTTAGAGTTTAGAGGGTTTGTGGCTTAGGGTTTAACGGTTTAGGGTTTAGGGATTAGGGGGTGAGAGCCCCTTGTGGAGCTCTGATACATCTCTAAATAATAATAATAAAGGACTCGCATATATAGAACCTTTCTACTGATACCGCAAAGAATCCTTCTCGAAGGCGGAAGCATCTTCATAGAATCCTTCTGGGAAGCCCTACAGACTCCTGCAAACCCACCACAAACGACCATCGGCTGCTCCTCCTTCAAGCGCGCGACCACCCCCCGCAGCTCCTCCAAAAATGGGGCAAGTCAAGGCTTAGGATAGGTTTTAGGGTTCAGGCGTCGGGTTCTCTGAAGCTTGTGTAGGGGCTCTAAGAGGGTTTGGGCTTATTTGGATTTCGGATTTGGAGTCTCGGGTTTAGGGTGCACAGGTTCGAGCTTAATGTTCTTGTTTAGGGATGCGGCTGGGGGCTTTTGAGTGTGGGAGGCGCTCCCTTGTCTTGCAGAGGTTGTACTGCGGTGTCAGCAACGCCCCTATAGGTAAGGCTTTCTTAACTGAATGTTGAGCTCTAAACTTTGCCAGGACCCCCAAGCATGCTCGAAGGGAGCCCTTATGGTCCTTCATAGTCATCGTGGGGTGCTGTGTTTGGGAGGGTCGTTCGGGGGTCTAGGCAAACCCGACACCCTGGCTCTTCCGATTCTTCACGCAGAATTCTGTGAAACGCTAAACTATTGCGTAATCTCCTTAAACCCTAAACCCTAAACCGAAATCTCCTCAAACCTAAACCCTACATCCCGTAATTGTCTCTTCGAAGAGGCAGCTCTGAGGTCTGGGGCTTGGATTCAGAGCTCCAGAAACACCCAAACCCCTTAACTAAGGAATGTACATTAAAAAGCTGTGTGTTCGTAAGTGAAGGGGTTCAGTAGTCAAAACTGTCGAGGGATCCATCATATGATTGAAAGTTCCTTCCTTCCTGGATTGAGGCTTCAGGGGCATCTGGAGTCTCTAAGTCTAGATCACAATACTCATCTTCAGCGTAGAGGGCAAGCGTCGGAGGCATTGCGAAGAGAGTCGACAACTTGGAACAGAACCCTAGACCATTATATGCACTACGCAGCTCAGACTTATGATTTGAACATTGAAATCCCACATCCGTGAAAATCCGCTGCGAGCCCTCATGCACCAGAATAGATCATTGGAAGAGAAAGTACAAGTTGAAAACCAGATTAAAGGATGGCAACAAACATTACCAAAGTCACATCCTAAAGCCTCAATGTCGCTCCAAATAGGAGCACGTCAGAGGCGGACATACATGCGACCGTTGTGCGAAAACGATGCGTGGCAGGAGCACGACTTTCAAGGGGAACTTACCGGTAGAACCCTAACAAAGTACGACAGTGGGCCTCCAGCTGGCTTTCTACTCGTTCGGCCTTCTGTCGCCCTGCCAAGCAGGGATTTTGAGGATGCGGGTCGGTCCTAATTCTAAGAGGTCTTGTAGGGGCTCCAGAAGGGCTCCCCACGGTTCATGAGGGCCTTATGACTTGTCGGGTTGCCTGGAAAGCTTTGGTAGGTCATGTGCAAAAGCAATGCTGGGTCGCTGTTTGAGGTTTGGGTTGTTTGCCGCCTAGAGGTGTTTTTTACAGTTTTCTGGTGTTGCGTTTCAGACATCTGGGCTTGGATGCAAGGGCTATAAAGTTACAAGACACGAAGTTCGGCACCCCAATTGAGACTAAATCAGATCTGCCCTTGGAGTTTTCAATGAAAATACACACAAAACCAGTAAGGAACTCCTAAGAACACTGCATGCGCTTGAAACCGCCTCCCCTTTCACTTGGCCCAGATTTAACTTGCATACGTTGGGGACAAATCAGAGACTGAGCGCGGCCAAGCTTTTCGGCTCCAATTACCCCCCGACAGTAATGGGGGTTTCCGGAAATAGGGGACCCTAATATAGTACCCTAAATGGTAGGATCCTAAGTATAAGGACCCCAAAAGAAGGTACCCTAATTTTCGGAAACTCCCTAATGGTAAAAGGGGTGGCCTTAATGCTTCCATCACGCCGACCCCAGAACCTCAAAACTCTATGCCCTAAGTCCGAAACTTACACAATTGTTTTATGGTTCCAACCCCAAATACCCCAACACGAATTACACCCGACATCCGCAGACCCTGCTCAAGGCCCTCCCAAAGCCACAAGAACCCATGCAACCTCACAGAAGCTCGAGAGACTACAGCCACTGTCTGGAAGCCCTGCGGAAACCCTTATGGAACCCTACAAACCCCCTACGGTTTAGGGTTTAGGGTTTAGGGTTTAGGGTTTAGGGTCCCTACAACCCCCGTTAAGAACCCCAAAAACCAGCCCTCCTCTCCACCTGTCGCAGACTCTGCCAGCACCGCGTCGAGACGGCGCGCACCTTCCTCAGACTGCGTCTGCAAGCCTTCGCGAGCAGGCAGGAAAGAGACGCAAAAGGCAGCAAAAGAGAGAGTCAGAGAAAGAAAGCCTAAGCTAAACCCAAAAACTCCTGAACCCTAAACCTTAAAACCCCTAAACCCTAAAACCCCTAAACCCTAAGCCCTGTCAAAACAGGGACTGACAGGAAACCAAAAAAAAAAACGTTGTAGGACCTCAGGTCCTTGGAGCCAGTCCCGGCTTTAGGGCTTTCCTGTAAGCCTTTTTTGGAGCCAATTGGGGCTTTAGGGTTGAGGGTTTAGGGTTTTAAGGTTTAGGGTTGAGGGTTTAGGGTTTTAAGGTTTAGGGTTTAGGGTTTTAGGGTTCAGGGTCTATTAGGGTTTAGGGTTTGGGGTTTAGGGTTTAGGGTTTAGGCGAGCTAGAGGACGTAGCTGTGGAGCTTTTAGGTGGGGTGTTGGGGTTGGAAAAGCTGAAGGTTTGGCCTACTTATACACTTCTTCCTACTTGGTAAATCCTAGCAGGGGCCAGGTTGTGCTTAGATACAGGCGACGAGTATCCTTTGTGGACGTGTCAATCGGAAACGCTAACCGCCACATGTGCACACAAAGAGTTCTGGCTGGATGTGTGATTTTCTTCGTCAGTCGGAGCTACTAATATGATCGTTTGCCGCCTTCGAAGCCCTAAACCCCAAACCCTTCTTGAGAACTACAATAAAGACCTTGACAGGGCCGCACCGGAGCCACAGATCGCAAAAGCACCCTAAACCCTAAACCCTAAACCCTAAGCCCTAAACCCTAAACCCTAAACCCTAAGCCCTAAACCCTAAACCCTAAACCCTAAACCCTAAAAGGTGTCCCGAGGAACCCTCGAGCTGCGAATCCCAGCAACCCAAAAGAGCTTTCCGGGAAGTGACTCCCTACAGCAAACCCACTAGGACCATGCAGAAGCCACTTATATAAGCTCCCATTGAGGCCCGGAAACCACCAACCATAGAACCTCGAAATCCCGAGAAACAAAGCTGAAAAAGCCGCCTTTTGAAAGCCTAGAATACTTCTATCACCTCACTTTCAAAGACCATAACAAGCATTGTCACAGAGTACAGACCCACCCAATAAAGCCTTCTAATACCTACAACGATAACCATGTTTTAATAAAAAACCGTCTATCACACATTGAAACCCTCTAGAAAGCGGATCTAAAACCCCATAAACCCCCTACAACTCTCTCAAGCCCTCTCAACATCTATTGAAACCCCAAAGTTGGTCCCTTTGGCACCTCGAAGTCGGCCCAGCTCACTTCGGGTGCTGCGGGTCAGCTCGTCCATCTGGCCCTGCCTAAGATTTCGGGTGAAAGAGCTTCTGGTCAGGGTTTCTGTAAGAGTTTAGGGTTTAGGGTTTAGGGGTTAGGGTTCAGGGTTTAGGGTTCCTTCAGGATGTCTAAAGTTCTACAAAACTTACAGGACCTACAAGGGTTTGTTTATCGGGGTTCTAGTATCCTGCCCAAGGGCTAGCACAAAGTACGTCCGGGTGGTTGTTGCCAGGCGGCTTTGGCCTTCTCCTTCTTCTCCGAATCTTTGGAAACTCTGCTGCGGAAGCGGTACAGTAGCGCCTGCACTGGTTTCATGGCCATGGCGATCATCAACAAAATCGAGACGGGGTCGGATTTCACCCAAGGCCCAAGCAGAGACTTTTGTTTCATCTCAGTGCAGTTTATGTTATCAGTGATGATGTCCATCTCCGTCTGGATGTCGCTCCCACGATCGGGTTCTCCCAAAGCTTCATGACGCTTTCGAGGGGTAATTGTTTGGGGTTTAGGGCTTCTGCCGCGTGGAGCGGAGCTTAGGGCTGTTGGGGGCTCCATGTGCGTCTTGGGGTTTTCCGACGACAACCATGCACTACACAATGAGATTTGCACATGGAACCACATCTTGCACAACACCTTGGGAAGTGCGGGGTGGCGAATTAATCTGATGCCTCGGGACTTGTTGACCAGACTGCAGTCAATGCGGGAACTACATTTTCTGAGCACATTTCATTTTACTATCCTCTTCCTGTTCTCGAGGGCTGGCACCGCCACAGAGCCAGGAATATAGAAGAGGAAAGCGACACGCTGACCCACCCACTTCCGCGCAACCTCACTATCTTCAGTGACCCTTCTATCGCATTGCCAGGACCCGGCTGGCTCCAAGCTCATACGGGACCTCATTGATGAGTGCCGGGGAGGCATCAAAGGGCCAGGTCCTAAAAGCCAGCGTGTCCAGAAAGCTCTTGGTCACCCAATTGTCAGACATGCCTGCTCGGAGGGCAGACAGTTGGCTTAGTTTAGGGGGTTTAGGGTTTAGGGCTTAGGGTTTAGGGTTTAGGGGTTTAGGGTTTAGGGGGTAGAAGTAGTGTGAAGCTGCAAACTCTTCGATCTTCAGCCCGGAAGTTGGGTCCGGGATTGTAAAAGACCCTGAACCTTGCTTGTCGAAGCCCTGACACTCAAAGTCCCAAACGCGAAAGCGGACCCACAAAACCCCTAAGGGCTGAACCCTAGATCCCAGCCCTCAGAGCTTTACCGAGTAAGCCAGCAAGATCTGCAAGATCTACACTTTGAAACCGTATGCCCGAAAAACCTAACCCAAAAAAACTGACAACACCCAAATCCTGAACCCCCAAGCCCTAAACCCACAGGCCTCGAAATCCTAAAGAAACCTTATTAAGAAAAAACAGGGAGATACCCGATACTTACGCCAAATTGTTATACAAACCCAAACAAAGCTTGCAGAAAGTCAATCCAGTGGGGGATCCAAGTACAGAAACCATCTAAAAACCTTTAGAAAGCCCTTGGGAAATGCCGTAAACCTCAGGCACCTTTGAGCTGGGTTCCCAGCAGGTCGTTGCGCAGAGCCCTCCACTGCGCATCGAAGTGCGCCTGCAAGTGGCAAGGTTTGAGGTTTCGGGGATGAGGGGTTTAGGGCTTTAAGCTTTAGGTGTTATAGGGTGCGGGGGTTTGCGGGGTTACCCATGGTTACGGACGTTGAGGATGCAAATGTTGCGGGTGTGAAGCAAATTTGGTTTATGGCTACAGGGTTCACAACCTTTCGGCATACAGATCCTGAAGGCCGTTCGGGTGGAAGGTTTAGGTTGTGGTGTAAAGTTTGTTGCAAGGCTTGAGGGTTCAACTCCCTTTGCAGCCCCCGCAACCTCAGAAATTGACCGAAACCGAAACGAAGCAACAAATCCTGCTGGCATAACGGTACACCTGTTCGAGCAGCGTACACCCAAGCCGAAACGCGGTAAGGTGCGGACACGCCCATATCGCAAATGTGGGTGGCCGGCTGCAAGTAAACATAGACGTCATCTACCCTTCCCACGACGTAGTTGCACGCGCAATCGGTCAGGTCTTACTCCTCGAACGTTTAACGAGCTAGGGACAAAACTGTAAATGCCCCCAAACTTGTGACACCCTGTGAGCCTGAAAACCAAACCCAGATTTTCTGAAGCCTCCCTGTTTTTGTCTGCACGAAGCTGAGCGTTTCCCAGCACGTGTGAGAAACCGGATTCTTATCTGTAAAATGGAAAATCACACGCCCTCTATGACCATATCGGATTTCGAACCGAAGGCAATGCCAGCGCCGCACCACCGCTGCTTGAAGTACCGAAACTTTATACCCCTTCTCACAACAAACACGAAATCAAATAGTTGTTCTGTTGACAGTACCCTTACTTATGCGGCACTTATAGCACCCCCCATCGAACCCTAAACCCTGTCAAGCCTATCGTCAGGTGAGAATAATTTCTAAAAGAAAGTGGTCTCAGCAACCTCACAACAAAAAGCAAAACCTAAACCCTGCAACAGACCAGATTTAACCGTGTATCAAAACCTACAAACCCCTACAAAGTGCTTGTACATCCCCAAGCCCGTTCAATAATGACGGACAGTCATTATTTCGACCCAAACACAGAAACCTACTCTAAAGCAACTTGTCAACAAGACAGCTTTTGAAGTCATACGAGCCTCGGAACCCTGAACTGCCGCTTGCACTTTGGATTCGAGGCCAGGTCTGCTGCTTTGACTTTGGGCCTAG
>CAJNJA010017426.1:0-10966 GCA_905231915.1 Symbiodinium necroappetens
GCGCGCGCGCATCATAAATTTTGCGGGCTGGATCCCCTCCCCCTGTCCCCTGCCACCTTCCTGCACTTAACGTCTGTTTTAGTTTAAGGCTTAAGGCTTGAGGCGTAAGGCGTAAGGCTTAAGGCTAAGGCTGCTTTTGGGGAGCTGAGGTAGTGTGAAGTAAAGTATACGGGCCAGGACTCGCTCTTGCCTTGCGATGAAACTTGCAGGCTATGGAGCTGGAATTCGAACCTAAATCCATTCATCAGAAGCCGGACAAGAACCACAAAACAGACAACGGACATACAGCGCAAAGGCTCGATGACAAAACCGCATCCACAAAGCTCTGCCACTGATCTGCGCTGTAGGGCTCTTCTTTGACATTCTGCAAGCCAGCACTCTGGCCTTCAGGGCAAATAGTGGCAAGACTTGCAGTGGTGACTATTGAGTTGAACTGAGTTGCCTTTGCCGAGGCTGGGGGTGCTGATCGGGAGGAGTTTTCTGGTGGAACCAAACTGGGAAGGATTTATTTAGCTGTCGATTCCTGGCTGACTCGGGAGGTTCCTAGGGACACCAGCCTTTCAAGCTCTTGGCATTGAGGATGATTCCCAAAGCCTTTGGCAGGCAGCACAATATCCACAATGGCGGCATGCCACCTCCTGAGGCTCCAGAAACTTCGGCGCCATCCCCCTGGAAAATGTCTGCCACATGTTCGACCTTTCTTCCAAGGTAGGACGGTATGTCCTTCACATTCCCGAGGATATGCTCACAGGTCTTCATCGCATCGGCGATGGACTTCATCATGTCCTCACTGGTGCCAGCAGCAGAAAGATCCATGGCTTCAGAACCACAGCCCAACGCCATCTCAATGATCTGCCGCAGCACCTTCTTTGCTGTCGTGCTTTTCATGAGGGGTTGCAAGGTCTTCACCAGGGCATCCTCGGTCATGTAGTCCAATCTGCCCTGGGCATAGGATTTCCAAGCCGAGAAACCTTCGAATCGCTCCAGCACCGGCTGGGGCTTGCAAACCAATGCAAGAACTTGCAGCATTCCATTTGGCTGGCTGTCTTGGTAGAGCCAACTTCCATCACCGTGGATCATGGTCTCGACGGTAGCTTTCATCGCCTGAAGATGTTGCTGCAAGGACTCCTGCACGGACTTGTACTTCTCGTAGTCCTCCTGGGTCTCCATGAGGCCATCCATGACAACGAAGCTGTCCTCCAGAGTGTTCTGGCAGCCGGCGTCCACAAAGTCCTTGAACTCCTTGATCGTCTGGGCGGCAACATCTGCATCTGGGCTGGCCGAGCCGGCCTCCACCATCTTCTCAAAGCACGACTTGAAAAGCTTACTTGTGGCATCATCCATCGAGGCCCGGATCTTCGTTGTCCAGGCCTGCCCCACGGACAAATCACATGAACTCAAACACAACTATAGCTTTCCCGTAACATGTTATGATGAGTCTGACGTTGTCTGATGAGTCTTATGACCGGGCCCAATTAAGACTCTGGGGCTCTTACATTTCCCACTGCTGCATGCGAGATTTTGTTTGAGAATGCAACACTGTCACCGGGAAAGAAACTCGCTCCCACCCGACAGACCCAACAGCAGCAACCATGGGAATCCGGGAGTCCTCATCTGCACACACAACATGCACGCACCTTAAGCCTTCAGCTGCCTTAAGCCATAAACTTAAACGCAAAACCCAAAACTCCTAACGAAGCCATGGGCTATTTCAATGTGAATCGTGGGTCAGCAGCGCTCTGGTCACCTCATATGTCAATAAGCCGGGAACCTCAATCAGCCTTAATTTTCTGCAGCGCGGAAAAACACGAAACCAAAACCCACCCTGGCCCTCGCCTGTGTAATCCGACGTGCGAGAACACCCTCAAAAGTGATTACCCGGAGGCCTGGCCCAAACTCCTAGGTCGAGGTCCTAGGTCCGAGGGTCCTCGATCCTAGGTCCTAAGTCTATAGGCCCCAGCCCCCCTATACAGACCCTAGACCTAGGCCTAAAGCCAAACGCACCTAGCCTATGTTGATTCGAAATTTCAACACTCTCGACTCCAGACACCTAGACGTAGACCTATAACTTATAAGCCAAAAACATTGGACTCTGGACTTACACACACCAGTCCTTCATAGTCTCGGAGATTTTCTGCAACTTATCGACGTTCTGCTTCAGGAAGTCCTGAGTTGCAGCGGACTTGATCTGCTTGTTCTCTGACATGAGCTCCCGGAAGTTGTTGATCGCGGCAACCTCAGTGATGTTGTCGACCGGCTTTTCAACCTCCGTCACCAGCTTGCCTAGCCTGACTTGCAGCGCTGCATCAGAGGCCCGACTTTTCAAGGCCTTCGCGGCATCACTGATGGTCTGCAGTCCGGTTGCAAAGTTGTTGACTACTTTGTGAAGCTTCAAGCTCTTATCACCCTGCAGCCTGGCCAAAGCCGTTTGGATATCATCCGCTGGGACCGAAGCATCGCTCGCAGACAAGAGTGTCTGCAGCAACTTCAGCTCTGCCAGCAGGGGGGAGTCCTGCTCCAGCAACTTTGAGCCCACAACCACGGTCACGAGCTTGGCAACTTCTGCACATTTGTTGTCGTGGCGAAGCAACTCCGCCAAGAGCCTCATGACTTCGCGGTTCATAAAAGTGCTTCGCTTGTCTTCGGCCAAAAGGCTTGCGTTGAAGGCGGTGGGGTCGTCAGCCACGGCGGGCTCACACTTCAGGAGCTCCAAAAGACGTTCGAAGTTCTGGCTTTTCGCTGCCCGGTCCACTTCTCTCTGCAAAGCGAACTCTCCAAGTTGCTTCGACGGCTCGAAGTCAGCAGACTTCGCATCTTGTCCTGCTTTCCAGATGCTGTCGCCCGTAGCTTCGTCATCGTTGATTGCTTTCACAAGACCTTCGACCTGCTGCAGCTGCCGTTGTAGCGCTCGAAGGTTCTCAAGCGTCTTCATCCCCGGGGTCTCAACCGCGTTCTGGCTGGGGTCGTAGCCTTGCGTGTAAAGCGCCACCAACGAAGCCGACAATCTCGCAGAGATCTTGCTCTGAATGTTGGTGAGTGCCTTCGTCTTCACCCCTGTCAAATTCTCTCCAGTCGACAGGTTCTGGAGAAGATGCTGGGCATCCAGCATCACCTTCTCGGAAATCTGCAACTCCTTGGTGAGTTTGATGTCCGCCTTGTTGGTGGCGGGAGGCGGCGGCACTTCACCGTCCGCTCTCTCGCCTCTGCCTCTTCCCTTGTTGCCGCCTTTTCCACCGCCACGGGTCTTGCCCTTGCCCTTGCCCTTTCTTGGGGGGATGGGCTCCTCAGGCGCAGGGCCTGGCCACGGCCAACGTCAATTTCGACTCTACAGCTACGGTGTGCTGCGCAGTGTACAGTGTACAGTCTAAGAGTCTAAGATCTAAGAGTCTATAAGATTAAGAGTTAAAAGACTTTGATTTAGGGCCTTTGGATAAGCCTTGGGCCTTGGGCTTAGGGCTCAGGGCCTTAGCCTTACGGTTCAGGACAGGATTTACGATGATACATTTATGAGTTTATACATACAGGGTTCAGGGTTTACAGGGCTCCGTTCAAGACCTCACTGACCTCACGATCACGACCTTCAGGATTTAGGGTTCGGTTCTCCGGCTAGTTATCAATATTCACAACTTATAAGTTATAAGGGTTCGGTCCGGGATCTACGTAATATTACATTAATAATTATATATAGATATATATATAGATAGATAGATAGATAGATAGATAGATAGCGTAAGCAACCTGCTCCCCAAACCCGCCCCCTAACCGGGACCACCCATCTGCGTAAGCAACCTGCGCCCCAAAACCGGCCCGCCGTAGCCCCGAACCACCCATCAGCGTAGGCAACCTGTGCCCCAAAGCCGGCTCATCAAATCTCCAGCTTACCATCCATCAGCGTAAGCAAGACCCCAAATAGAAATGCCAGCCACAGTAGGCCCGTTACTTGTGTATTTTCAGAGAAGACGATGACACAAAGCAAGCACGGTCCCGTCCATGTGCGGTTTACTAAAGTTACTAAACTACTTATTGACTTATTACTTATGTTTAGTTGAATATGTTTATGTTTCCAGTTTACCGTGGCCCAGCCAGCCTCCAACAACATGCGGCCCAAAGTCGAACATGTCATCCCACTCGTCACGGGAGGCTGGACGCTTGAGGCCACCCGTGAGCTGGAGATGCTTCTGGCCATCCACTTCGGTCTCCTTCGTGGCTAACTCCTGGGCATTGCGCGCCTCCGCCCAAGTCTTTTCGAGCTGGTCCTTCCCGATGGCGGTCTCCGAGTCCGCAGCTGTCGTCACTTGGGCGGCGAAGCTGCGATGGATGTTGGTCACCTCTGTGCAGCCCTCGGGGCAGCCCTCGGATCTGGGGCGAAGAACGCCTCTGAGCACCTTGCTGCCTTCCTCGATGACAGTAAGGTCGCTCTCCCTGACTTTCGTCCCAGTTGCCTCCTCGAAAAGCTGCTTGGGCCACAGCACCCCCAGCACCTGGCGAAACTCCAAGGAGCTTTCACTCCCAAGTTTGATCTGCTTGGGGGTTTCATCCATCTCCGGATTCACGTAAATACCACGCTTCCTCTTCTTGGTCATGTTCGCAAGATGCTGGGCCTCGTAGTTGTTCACCATCTGCATGTGCTCGGAGTGCTTCGTGTCGTCTTCTGTCATCTCCTTCTGAAGCTTGTCCTTCTGCTCCTTTGTCTTGATGTCCGGGCGATTCGAGCGATTGATGCAGGTGCATGTGTTGCACTCGCAATGTCTTTCGCTTTTGAACGCGAGGAAAGGACGATCCGGAAAGAGACTGTGGTAGGGGTTAGGGAAGCTCCTCGACCGCCGGCACCACCGGCACCCTCGAAATGAGGGCGACTTCCAATCCTCCGACCCTTCCGCCGAAGGCAAGGACAGCTCACTTCCAGCCTGGCTCTTGGGAGCCATGCTTCGCACTGCACGAACACAGGTCACAGTAGGCACTCAAAACCTCAATTGAACCACGAGGACCCAGGAGTCAAGCTGCAAGTAAACTACTCTGGACGCAACAGCCGGCTGGCAGTAAGTCTCGACGTGGATTCAATACACGTCGAAATAGTCAGTTAGGCGATTTAGTTAACTATATATATGGTTAGGATCCTGTACGTCTACCAGTCGAACCGTGAAGGAAGGCTGAAGCTTGGACTGAGCACCACGCAAGGCAATGCCATCGGCCATCGCGACCTTGATTACAGTTCGGCAGTTAGGCAAGCCATTCTACGAGAACCTCCAAGTGAAAATCTGTTGCTTCTCGGATTGAGGTCGGAGTTTCCATTTCACTGCGGAGAAGATATGAGATGTGAGCCTTAAACAAATATGACCTGATGTCGTTGGAACCGTTGACTTTGAGCCTGGGCCTGCCTGAAAATCTACAGTATTCAAATCTAAGGTCTCAAGACTCATGCCTCAAGCCTTAGACAGGGATTACTGATTAGACTACTGATTAAACTTAAACCGTACTGTAACCTTCACCGCTAACCTGACTGAAGAAAAGATGTCGGTGGGCCAGGTGAAGGCATCGGTACGGAGGATCTTGACCCCATTCGGGAGACACAACCAAAGACTCAAAAACTAAAGTTACGCAAGTTTTGTGTGCCCACCTTCTACGGGTGTGGCCCCTGCTTAAGAGCTCGCATAATCGGAGGATCTTGACACCATTCCAGAAGAGACAACCAAGACCAAAGACTCAAAGACTCAAAGACTGAAGCTACTCATTACTCAAGTTTTGTGTGCCCACCTTCCACGGGTGTGGCCCCTGCTTGAGAGCCTGCATGATACCAAGCTGAGGCTCAAGGCTTATAGCTTGAACCCATAATAGCAAACACACGCTTGCATCTACGGATCATCTTGAATTGAATTCCTGAATCCTGATTGCTTTTGGGCCATGGTCGCTTGAAGCAGAGGCGGCACCGGAGCCACGCGTTGTGGCCTTGGCAGCTGGCTGGAATCACAGACTAGATAAACAGACCCATGCGACTAAGGCTTGACGAATAGAGATAACAGTCAGTTAACTCAGTTAACAGTCAACAGCAGATTCTTTTATAGAGTTAGAGGGCCACTGATCTACTAACAGCACGCACGCCAGCTTGTTTCCAGCGGTTGGAAGCGGTTCAAACCCCGAGGCCCGAGGCTTCTGTCCAAAGGCATCATGCAGGACATAATCCATGTCTGCACACAATCTACGACTCTACGACTTGTGGTCCGCAGCTAGCCTAAAAATATCGAAGCCAAAACCTATGAAACATCCCTAACTAGTAACTAGAGGACCGAAAAGCCGAAGACACAAGTGTATAGGCTGCCCGTGACGACCACACAAGACAATCAGGTAGCCTGGTCTTGAGAGTCCTCAAAACCCATCAACTGATCGATGGTACTGGATCGCAGACACTGTGCCCGCTCACTTCTGGTGTCATGACCCGAGCCCGCCAAGCCCGTGGAGCACAGGACCGTGCGCCAGTGCTGCTGCTGCCGCTGCCTGAGCAAGGCTGCTGTTCGCAAGCGAGCCTCGAGCAACCTTTTGACCGTCAACACCGCACTGAGGCAAAAGGAGTTCATGGCGTTCCCGGCCAGATCCTGCAGCAGGGGCTGATGCTCATCAAAGTCCGACTCCACCTTGAACTGATCTTGTCCGAAATGCAGTTGTTGAAGCCACATGCACTCCAGGCCGGTGGCGAAGCGGGCACGGCTTGTAAGAAACAACTGCCCATGAGGCGTGACTATCTCACAGTGGTTGTGCCGCACCTGCTTTGCGCCTCGGAAGCCCTGGGAGAGGTCCATGCCGCAAACCCTCGGATCAGGGTGACGTATCTGGAAGATGCGACAAAGCTCGTGTTGTCGATCATTCAAAGCACGCAACCCGGGCCACTTGGACAAGGTGGCTGCGTCGGGCTGGCAAGACTCCCACCAATCCAGACCAGCCTTTTGCAGTGCTTTTGCATGCGCTTCTGGCCACTTTTGCTTTGTTTTCTTATGTCCCTGCATCTCCCTCCTGTCACCAATCTCTGCAGCGATCTCCTTCGCACGAGTCACCAATGGAGAGGTCTCTGGCAAGAGGAAGTCGTCAAGGTTGCGCACGGTGTTGCAACACATCCGGTCCATGGTATCCGCAGCCCAAGCCCATGCTTCAGCTGCTGAAACGTTCGCCTCTTGAAACATCCAATTCGGGAGGCAAATCATGTACAGCCTGCCCCGCGAAACTGGGATGCCGACCAGCCTGGGATCCAGCACAAAAGTGAACATGGACATGCCCAAATCCTCCACCCTCTTGTTGACGTAGTCCAAATTTGATCTCCATGGCTCACCTGTGTCAGGGTTGATGCCTTTGGGACCCTCTGCCAGTCCCAACACATTCTCCATGATGAGTCCACTGAAGCGCCGGCCGTCACCACAGGAAATATTTGCCTTCACATAGGACAAGATGTCATCGAGGACGGAGCCGGTGCGGGCTGCTTTGTTTTTGATCACGGCCCGGTGAGCATCTGAGTTGCCATTCAACTTCGACACGTCTTGGCACGGGAAGCCAAAGATCAACTCGCCAGTCTCTGGCAGTTTCCTCTTCTTCTGGCACAAAATGTCGTAGGCCAAAGATCCAGGTCCTGGGCGCAGCTGCTTTGTCTCCGGCACGAGAAAATCCATGGAGGAACCATGAAAAGAGTTGGCAAACATACGCTGAAGGAACACTTGCTTCGCCTCGTCTCGCTCGCACGAGAGGACATGTTCCACTTCAGTTTCAATGCCGAACACGTTGCGGACGGCATCGCCGAAAGCCTTCGCGACGACGACCGGGCCATCTGAACCAGAACAAGCCGTGCCGAGTCGCAGACTTTTCATGTCTGCGGAAAGCATGCCAGCGAGATCTGCTCGTGCACCGTTGTCCACGAAGCTGAGCGCCTGCTCAATGAAGGAAACGATCTGACCATAGCCATTCTCGCCGAAGTGCGAATCAAACTTGTACGTCGCAGGCGAGGTCTGGTGTGCCTTGGCTTTGTTCGGGACAACATGCCGCATCAAGCGTTCATCTTCTTCTGCTGGTTGAACATCCTCATTCTCCTCATCATCGTGAGCTGTAGACGCAGCTGAACACACTTCCTGATCGCTCTGCTCCGCAGCTTCCACAGCTGCTTCGTCGGTCTGGCCACCGGCAACTTCGGAGGCCACGGACTGAGCGTCATCTGCTGCCGGATGGTCAGAGTCTTCGTCTCGGTTGTCATCTGCGTCCATGCTGTCCATGTTACCACTGCCATCATTGCATTCTGGTGACTCTGGTGCATCCGCAGCTTTGGTCGCAGCTGCCTTCCTCAACTTCGACCGTTTCAACCTCCTGCGGCGGCTTTTGCACTTTTTCAAAACTCCTCGCCGTTTCTTGAGTTTCTTGGGCGGCATGCCCTGAATCTGCACTGCAGCGCACTCCACGAGCAGCGCTCACATTCGACTTGCTATACCATGCTATACTGCTACACTACGCAAAGCTGGCTGTACACACTACGTCACTATGCAGCATACCCCATCCTGATCACCTATACAATCAAGAGTGTCTGTTGTATATGTTTGCAAGCGCATGATACGCCGTGTCTCTGCTAGTGCGACTAGTTTGCAGTTGCAGCCATAAACGCTGGTCAGTGGACGAGAAACGCTCTGGGCTGCTCCGCAAAGCCAAGTCAACAGCTGCTGACAACACATGGCCAATTTTAACGCAGATTGATCTGAGCAGTTTCCCGATCTGGAATGCGGAGCTAGAAGCTAGAATGAGAATCTACCCTAGGGTCTGGAATCCCCATTTTAGAATTCAGAATCTAGAATCTTTTTCAATCTACATCTAGAATCTAGAGAGCCTAGGTAGGGCCTTGGGCCTTGGACCATATGGTTTCTGTTCCCAGCTGGCTTAAAGCCGATGGCCGGCAGTCTGCATCATGAGTCATGAGTCATGAGCATTATGTTGCTCCAGCCCACAAGTCGCTCTGGGATGTCGGATACCGAAACACAGCTGTTCAATTGCACTGGCATAGAAACTGGCAACATACTATATCTATATAATACTATAACCCTGACATAGCACATACAGACATCATGCAGCCATACAGGCCACGGAGCCGCAGCACGCTCGCGCAATGGTTTTTGGCACAGGCTCTCTGACGCCTCTCCTCACAAAAACGGCCTGGCGCGGATGCTCCAGGGCTCACGAAGTCACGAAGACGGCCTTGTCCACTGCTCACGTAGACGGCTTCGTTCGGACAACGAACTGACCATCTTCGTCGAAGCAGAAAGAGATATCTGTATCCTGGTCGAAGCTGAATTTCCAGGGCTGCAGGTCCATGTCCTCGGAGGCACCATCATCGGATTTGTCCTTCACGTCGGAAGCATGGCCAGCATCCGCGCTCTCCTTCAGCGCCACCCGGGACTCGGAAGCATTGGAGTGCTCCTGACGCGTCCCGTTGGACTCGGCATCTTCGCTGTCCAGCATCACCTTGGGGTCGGCATCAGCATCGGATCTGTTCTTGGAGTCGGGCTTGGATCCCTTCGGCTGGAGCAAGAAGCCCTTTCGCATGGTACAAGGCTATGGCGGCTATGGGCTATGCTACGGCGGCCACAAGGGCGATAAGGAAAAAGCAAAAGCTGGAACCTGTGCAGCAAGCAATAGCGAGCGAGCAGTGCCGAGCCAAGCCGAGCAGGGAGCGAGGGAGGCAGGGAGGGAGGGCGGGAGGGAACACCAGTCCGAGCTACCGGTCAAGGAACAACTAACAACACCACACTGACACTTTCTCCAGACAGAGCTCCCAACCGAAGTGGCACTGGACTTGCCGTGACCGTGAAGTACCAGTTTTCCGCCTGGCACCCGCACAAGGAGCAACGCTTCAAATCGGTTGAACTTAGCTATAGTAAGATAGCAAACTTAGTAAACCCTAGTAGCCCTAGTATGCCTATGTCTTATGCCTTATGTCTTATGCTGAGCGCTTGAAACATCAATCTTCAGCCTGGCCTAGGGCCTGGCCCAGGGCCTGAAATTCGGTAACCCGAGCCAAACTAAATCTGAATGCCACAAGACAATCTAAACTACGGCACTGCTGAACTTTGAAGCCTGGAGTCCAGATCCTTAAAGACACCGATGCATTCATAGCTACTCAAAATTGCTCCATCGATCCAGGAGCGACCATTACGCGGAAGGCTTTGGAAAGGAAAGTTGTTGCAGCTCGGGAAACCCCAAGACGATGACGACGATGACCTTTAGTGAAATACTCGTAGCAAACAATTGGCAGTTGGCCCTTATCCGCCTTATCTACGATGCAGACGCAAACTGATGGCAACGGGAAGGTGCGAAGAGAAAGCCTTACACGCAGACAACAACCTACAATCTTAAGGCACAACTTAAGGGCTCAGGTATTCAGGGCCTAGCCTAGGGCTTTTTGGGATAGGGGCTCGGCTCGGCTTGGACAGCTTCAACTTGGTGTGGGCCGACTCGGGTGAAGAAGTCTAAGTCTAAGTCTCGGTGTCTCAGTTAGTAAGTCTATTTCAGACCCATGGCCCAAAGCCAGGTCCAAGGCCTGCCTCCGTGCCACTGCTGGAACGAAAGGGCTGGATGCACTCCTGGAGAATAGGAAAGTTCTGGTGGGCAGAGGCGATGCAGCAGGGGGCGATGACGTCATTTCAGGATCTGGGGCCAGAGCAAGCGCTGTTCCGGTGACGAGAGTCCATCGCCTTTCGTGACAGTGACTATAGTGACTCTAGTGACTATAGTGGCTATAGTACGGCTATAGTGGTACTAAAGTGCCTGTAGTATACTACGGTCCTCTAGCCTGTGTAATCATACTAAAGGACCCGAGGACCCGCACCCCTAGGCCCAAAGGCCCTGAGTCCCAAGTGCCTGAGTTGCCAGCGCGGATGGTTTGGGTTTGAGGCGATTGAGGCGATTGAGGCGGGGGAGGGGAGGGGAGGGGAGGGGAGGGGGGGGGGGG
>CAJNJA010017427.1:255-10965 GCA_905231915.1 Symbiodinium necroappetens
AAAGGAACCCTGTCACAGTACCCTTATACTACCCTAAGCCCTAAACCCTTACCGGTCCTATGAGCCGTAGAACTCTGCAAGGATCCTTCCGGAACACAAGTAGGACACCCTGTAGCTCATAACATGCTACAAAACTTCTTTACAACCCACTTCGAAAAAAAGAGAGCACGCCGCCCTTGGAAACCTTCAGCCCAAAGCAATCACGGTTTAGGGTCTATAGGGTTTAGGGAGATCTATCCTAAAATCCTCGGCCTTGGCAGAGCTCTCCTCAGTATGACTCCTATTTAAGCCCTTAACCCTTAACCCTAATTCCTAAAACCCTAAACCCTAAAACTCTAAACCCTAAAACCCTAGAGCCCTAACCTCAGTAGGACATCGTGGAGCCGGACGCCGCGCTGCTGTCCTTGGACGCTTCAGAGGAAGAGCTGATGGCCGCTTTCCTCTCCAAGCCAAAAGGGCATCTCTGGGTCGTGAGGGGATTGAGATTTAGGGTTAAGGGGTTTTGGGGCATTGGGTTTTTTTGGTTTCGGGTTTGAGATTTAGGGTTTAGGGGTGTTAGGGCATGGGGTTTTAGGGTTGTGGGAGTTTGGTATCTGTCTTGCGCTTTTCAGATAGGTTTTCCAGGGCTTGAAAGGGTTGCATACGTGCTGTAAGTGATTCCGTTGAAGGGGTGTTGATAGGATTGCATGGTGACTCAGTGAGTGTATAAAGTGCTCTGCTGCTTTATATGTTTTTGGTGCTTATAGGGTTTACTAAAATGGTTAGTCCACTTCGTTGTAAGTAACTTATTTTGGGCGATAAGTAGCTAGAACTAGCGATATGTTGTTTATGAATTTACCTACCATGTCTTTTGATCCTCTAAACTCTAACCACAGTCGAAGTCCCAAAACCTTTGTAGGAACCCTGAAAGAAAACAATAAGTACCTTAGGTTTAACCCTTCTTCCTAAGTCCTGTCAAAAAATGGTTACAAGTCTTATCATAAGGCTTGTAAGTTGTTTTTTCCGTAGCTTGCCGAGCTTTAAACTTGTTTGGTTTCCTTGAGGGTCCAGCAATCTAGTGCTTTGGGGTTTCCGGCGTAGGGTTTGGGGTTTTAGACTTTATGTAGGGGTCTAGGGTCTAAGTGTGCTTATAGTGTTGGTATTGTTGTGACAGGTTAGCTGCGGTTAGCCCTTGATAACCCTTGGGAGCAAGGAATGGCACACCAACTACTACGGACGCAACCCGGGCGCAGACATCTCCGTCGACAACTACAGGAGCCTTGGTAGCCAAGTTGAGTAGGTACACTTCAGGAACCTTGGGGGGTGTATGACCCCGAAACCTGGAAGCCTCCATCAATCCATGTAGCACCGTATATGACCCGGAAGAAAAGCTCATAAAAACCTCTGTGAAACCTGATACTTGCTGAGGAGCCTGATGCTCAACAATCCCTAAACCGCAAACCTAAACCCTAAACCCTAAACCCGAAAGCCCTGAGTCTACATGTCGCCTCTTTGCAGCCCCCGAAACCTTAGCTTATGTCGCCTCCAAAATCTCCTTAACAAGCCTCATAAAAAAAAACCTCCCTACTGTTGCACATCCTGCACTACCTTAAGGACCCTAAACTATGGGAATTATGGTACATTCCTTATTATGGGTAATGCAGGATTTATATCATCAACCCTAGTACTCAGAAACCTGATGCTCCATGTCCCTGTGCCCCAAGAAGTAGGAGCCTTAGGCGAGGCACGGCTGAAAAAAAGCCATCAAAACCCCAAGCCTAAACCGTAACAACAAAAAGCATAAGGAGGCCGATGCTCAACATTAGACGCTAAGCCCTAAACCCTAAAAGCTACGCAGAGAAGGAGCTCAAGACAAGACATCTAACAGCAAGCAAAATGGAGCTAAAGAAGCAGAAGGCGCTCGATGCTCAACATGAACCCAATATATGCAGAAGGAGCCTGATGTGCAACACTAACACCCTATACTCCAAAAAGCAAGCAGAAGGAGCCTGATGCTCATCATTGAAACCTTAAAACGAAGTAGAACAGCATCAAAACCCGAGACCGCAAAAAAAACAAGCAGAAGAAGCTCGATGCTCAACATCAAACCCTAAACCCCAAAACGAAGCAGCAGGAGCCTGATGCTCAACATCACGGCTTTAAACCCTAAAAATGCCAGAAGGAGCGTGATGCTCAATATTAAACCCTGAACCCGAAAAAAAGCAGAAGGAACCTTATGCTCAACATTAAACCCAAACCCTGGCAAGAAGCAGAAGGAGCCTGATGCTTAACATTAAAGCCCTAAGCCCCAAAGAAGAAGCAGCAGGAGCCTGATGCTCAACATTACGGCCCTAAACCTTAAAAATGCCAGAAGGAGCGTGATGCTCAACATTAAACCCTGAACCCTAAAGCCCAAAGAAGAAGAAGCAGGAGCCTCATGCTCAACATTACGCCCCTAAACCTTAAAAATGGCAGAAGGAACATAAAACCCTGAACCCTAAAACGAAGTAGCAGGAGCCTGATGCTCAACATTAAACCCTGAACCTGAACAAAAACAGAAGGAGCCTTATAAACCTCGAAGAAGCAGGAGCCTGATGCTCAACATTAGCGTTCAGCAGAAGGCGATCTTAGCTCTTTGGAACCGGAGTGTCGATCTCGAGAAGGAAGTCCAGGAATTGGTCCAGCAGGTGGTCTTTTCTTGGGCTCCTTTCAAGGGTTTTAGGCCCTAAGCCCTAAACCCTAACCCAGAAACCCGAAACGCCTAAACCCTAAACCCCTAAACCCGAAACCCTAAACTAGGATTTAGGGATCTTCGCAGGGTTCAGGATCCGTTGAATTGAAAGGGATCCATCTGGGCTTTAGGGTTTACGTTGCGAAGGAGGATGTTGCGAACATATTTGGGTAGTTCTCCAAATTCGGTCCCCAAACTAGTACGGCACCCTTATAAAGTGGATGCTAAAAGGGACCCTGATCTAGAGAACTACCCAGATATAGCACCCTCGGGATGCGCCGCCGTGTCAAGCTGATTATTTGTCTGCCTAAACCCTTAACCTCTCTTCTAGCAACCTTCAGCAGTAAAGCCTAGACCCGAAGTCCAATACCCCTAATTAGCCCGTATAAAGCCCTAAACCCCAGGTCCCAAACAATTAAAAACTTTATAAAGCCCTAACACCGGTCCAATATCCCTAATTAAACTCTATAAAGCCTTATAAACCCTAAGTCCCAAACAAGTAAAACCGCCTCATAAAGCCCTAAAAACCTGCAGGTCGAGCACGACTCAGGGCTGAAGGTCGCAGATTACGTTGCACTTGTGGAAGAGGCCTTCGTAGCAGAATTACTACACTTTAAACCTTTTTGGGATACTATGATCCCTTATAAAACTGAAAGTGTGCGCTTTTTTGGCCTATATGAACTCAGCAACTCAGAGGCGGACACGTCGCGAGACCGCGCTCAAGGCGACAATCAGCCGAGAGAGACTCACGTAAGGAAGTGGCTCAGACACTTGCCAGAAAGTATGACTGGGGGATGCATGGGTGTAGGAAGTGGTTGAGACAGAGTTCTGGTTCTTTTTCGCAAGAACATGGAGATGTCTGCATGATGAGCAGTGCCGGCCACGATATAACTAACCTATAACATACCCCCAACTCCCTGTTGTAAGTCCTAAGGCCCCCATACTCACTCCCATCAACCTCAAAAGCTCGACCCTGCAAACTTCGTATGTAAGAAGGACACTTTCCTATAAAGCTCTTCGAACGCCCTGCTAAACCTTGAACTACCCACAGGGTCCTTAGTAGTTCCTTTTTGGGATTACCTTCTAGGATTCTAAAGATGAACCACAAAAAGGAACTACCTAGGAGCCTATGGGTAGCTGTAAACCCTAAATCCTAAACCCTAAACCCTTTTCCGAGGCTACCTGGACCAAGAGATGGGCGCGGTCTTCAGGAAGCTGAACCCCAACGGCGCGAAGGTGGCTGCTTGCGGCACGCTGATGAGCAAGAACCCGGTTCCGCTGAAGATGCAGCTTGGCTCAAGGGTTTACTAAGCCCCATAGGCCGGTTTCATCGAACTTTACTTACATAGTGCAAAAGAGACGAATACCCCTTAAACAAGGGAATATACCTGAAATTATAGGGGCCTTCATATTAGGATTTAAGGTCTATAATTCCTTAATGAAGGGGTTAGTTGGGCTCTCTGGGTTTTCTTATATTTGGTCCAGGGGAACCAGTCGGCACCTCTTCTTCCTCTCTCTCTCCTAAACCCAAAGCCCTAAACTCTAAACCCCAAACCCTAAACCCTAAACCCCTAAACCCCTAAACCCTAAACCCTCTCCGAGCACCTAGAGTTTCGAGACCCGGAGCCCGAAATCTCTGGAAAAGCCCCCCGGGCCTTAGGGGAAAGGTAAGGGTTTAGGGCTAAGGCTTTAGAGCCTTTAGGGATAAGGTTTTAGGGTTAAGGGTTTAGGGTTAAGGGTCTAGGGCCTTTAGGGATAAGGGTTTAGGGGTTAAGGGTTTAGGGTTCAGGGCTAAGCTTTTAGGGTTTAGGCTTTAGGGTTAAGGGTTTAGGGTTTACGGCCTTTACGGTTAAGGGTTATAGGGTTTAGGGTTTACGTTTTAGGGTTTAGAGTTTAGTAAGGGGCCGTGTTCGTTTAAGGGGAGACTGTTAGTACTCAGTCGGACCCATTGTTTTAAGCAGGCGTTTAGGGCTGTCAGGCCCCCGAACTCTCAACCAGTGAGAGATGATTCCTGGCAGTTACCCATAGGCCCCTAAGTAGTTCCTTGTTGGGATTACCTTATAGGATTCTAAATATAATCCTCAAAAAGGAACTACTTAGGGGCCTATGGGTAGCCTCAACTTTACAAAGCCTAAGCCCTAAACCCCAAACCCTCAGCTCAAGCCCTGACTCCTGAACCTTTTTTCCTAGCTTCCAAACCCTAAACCCCAAACCCTGCCACCGATGCAGGGTAGGTCCAAAAACCCAACACTCCTAGAAGCCCTAACGCGACCCCAACCCCTGAAAGCTGACAGCACAATCCACAACCGGCTTGCGGGAACCACCCGAAATAATCCTAAATCCTAAAAAGCCTCAACTCACTCCTTGAACTCCGGGGCTATAGGTATCTTATGAAACTGAAACCCTATAGATTCCTGAAGATCCCATAAATCCTATGGATCCCGTATAGTCCCAGGCAGAAGAAGAAGTCCCTCGTGCAGGCCGATCCTGCGACAACCGAGCCGGTTATGCCAGGTGACCACATCGGCAAGGCTGATGAGCTTTGGAGGAGCGTAAACCCTAAACCCTAAACTCTAAGCCGCAAACCCTAAACCCTAAACCCTAGGTGGTTTAGGGTTTAGGATTTTGGGGCCGAGGGGTTTAGATGAGCTTCGGCAGACCAGTGGAGTGTTTAGGGTTTTCAGGCCCTGGAGGAGCGATTCAGGCCGAGTAAGTAGGGCCCGGTTTAGGGTTTAGGGTTTAGGGCGGTGGGTTTAGGGTTAAAGGTTTTGGGTTTAATTAGGGCCTTTAGGGTTTATGGTTTAGGGTCAAGTAGGGTTTCGATACCGGGGGGTCTTCATAACCCACTTGGTCTAAAAAAGCTATACTATACCACTGTCGATGATATAATTTATAAATCCTGCATTACCTTAAGGGTTCTAAACTATGGGAATTATGGTATACTCCTTATTAGGGGTAATGCAGGGTTTATATCATCAACCGTATGTTATGCTATACTCTACTTTACAACCTGTTTACCATACTCTACTGTAGCCCCAAGAGGGCTTCATTAGGCCTCTGGGGGTTTGGTTTCTTTGGGGTTTCAGGGGGGCTTTCAACTAGGATTCATTAGACCTTACAACCACAAACCCAAAAACCCTAGAACCCTTAACGCTATGCCCTAAACCCTAAACCCTAAATCCCATTCCTTCGGGTCGCCTTTGGAGGAGCGTCTTCGAAATCATCACAAACATCCATACAGCCGACAAGCCGCTAGCCACTCCAAAAGCCCCGGGTTGAGCCTTTTGCAAGTTTAGGCTTTATCGTTTGGGTATGTCGGGTTTAGGGTTTACGGTTGGGGGTTTAGGACCGAGGCACTGGAATGTAACACCTTTGGTTTTGACAACCTATCTTATGGGTATGACAAGAAACGTTTAGAAGCCTTCCAGCTCTAGTTATAGTGGCATATTCTCCAAAGCCCTATTAAAATCAGAAAGCCGCTGTGCCAACGTTTCGGGTTGGGAGTGTTCCAACACCCTGAGATCTTAAACCCTAACAGAACGCGACAGCTTGGACATCTTGAAACTTGGAAGTCCATAAACGCCAGAAGCTCTATAGTCTCCATTGTAGTTCCTTTTTGGGGATACCTTAAAAAATCCTTAAGATATAATTGGTTAAACCAAAAAAAGGAACTACAATGGAGACTACAGGGCTGCCGTAAGACTCAAAAGCCTTGGAACCGTGGCTGTCTTTGTGCGGCAGCGGACCTTGATGATCTCAGACTGCTGCCTGGGCACCCCAGGATCCATCGACATGTAGCCAGGGTTGTCCAAGCTGTTGAGAGAAACAAGAACAGTGGAGGGGTGGGGGGGGGGCGGGGAAAGGTTCAGGATTTCGGGCCTGCAGACATACTTGTTATAGGGTGGAGGGCCTTACTTGTCGATACGCATTTTCGGTGGGCTGAAACCCTAAACCCTGAAGTGTGGCAAGGTCGGCCATCAACCTGAAAGACCACCTGCAGAAGATCAATAAGATGGTCGTCGACTTCAACGCAGGCATCCTCATCCCAAACGAGGAGCCTGAGAAGTGAATGCCGCGGCAAAAAGTGCTGGGTTTCGCTTATCGAGGTCTTGACGGGATCGATACAGCGGTTCCTTCAACACCGGACGGTCTGGTTCAATGTCTGCATCCGACTGTCCATTTCAGAGGTCTGCTTCGTCAAACGGCGCTGGGCACCTCAACCTCTCGGAGCATTGCAAAAAGCAAAAGCCCGCCAGCCGCCACTGCATCTAGTACTCCCCACTCGAAACCCATAATCCTTGAACCCTAAACTCTAACCCCTTGAACCCTAAACCCTAACCCTTTGAGCCCTAACCCCAAAACTCATCAAACCCTGAGCCAGGCCACAAGCACATGCTTTATTGCAGCTGCTACAACCCTTCCGTGTCGTCCGATCATATCCACACCTTCAGCTTCAGCCAAAAGCCCGAGGCCACACAATAACAAAAGCCCTAGTTCTTTGAGAGTTCGGACCGGGTTTTTGAGGTATGTGTTTTGGGGTATGTCTTTAACCATCATGTGACATATATATATATATACATATATGCACATACATATATATATATATAGAGAGAGAGAGGGAGAGAGAGAGAGAGAGGGGTGTGTGTGTGTATGCATATACATATACACCCATGCTGAGAGAGAGGGGTGTATATGTATGTGTATATGTAAATACATATACACACAAACCTCTATGTATGTATATATATATATTTATATTTATATTTACATTTATATTTATATTGATATTTATATTTATTTATTTATATTATACATAGTAAACTGTGACATTAGCTTTAAGTATTCAGACCAGTACGACTCCAGAGCACAACGAGCCTCTGAGCGCCGTGCACGTCCAGGTCTTCCCAGCCCTCTCTGCCGACTTCGCCTGCCAAAGGCTGGTCCAATTGGTTTTAAGGGTTCCTTTCAAGGGTGCTATAAGGGTTCCCTTAAAGGGATCTATAGGGGTTTAGGGGTTAGGGGTTTAGGGCTTTAGGGTTTAGGCTCTTAGGGTTCTAGGGTTTAGGGCTTTAGGGTTTAGGGCTACATTCAAAAGGTAAGATTACAAATTCGGCTGGCGAACAGAGTCCTGGATGCAAAAGGGTTTAGGGCTATAGGGCTTTAGGGTGTAGGCTTTTAGGGCTTTAGGGTTTAGGGTTTAGGGCTGTAGGGTTTTAGGGCTTTAGGGTTTTTAGGGTTTTAGGTGTTTAGCATGCTTTTCTTCGGATTAGGGGTTTGAGTAGGTAGCCTTTAGCCTTTTGGGGGCTTATATAATCCGACTCTATTTCAAAAGGTTAACATCTTTTGGGCTAGGGAACTCAGCCCTTAAGTTGTTAGGGAACTCAGCCCCTAAGTTGTTAGGGAACTCAGCCCCTAAGTTGTTAGGGAGCTCAGCCCCTAAGTTGTTAGGGAACTCAGCCCCTAAGTTGTTACCTGTAGTCTCCAATTATATCTTAAGGAGTTTATAAGGTATCCCCAAAAAGGAACTGCAATGGAGACTATAGGTAGGGTCTAATTCAGCAGTATGAATAGGTAGTCTTATCCCCTTTATGGTCGTTTCTGTAAGTTACTATAGAATACACACCAACCCTTTTCTAAGTGTTCAGACCCTCGTCATTGGTTTTGTTCAGGGTTTGAGGATACTTCAAGAACGAAGACATACAGATTTGCGAGTTTATATATCCTTACACATAGCTGCTGTCACCGCAGATATAGATATTCACACATGCAAACATACATCCACTGCTAACTAAGCACACATCGAAATGTACAACTTACAAACTTTTACCTTCGGTTCTGAGCGGAGCTGCAGGGTGGTAATGTGACGAGGATCTCCAACTCCAAGAAACCATCCGCTTTGACAGGCCAAGTTCGTTCGAAGGCGCGGCCTGTTCCGCCGAAGGGCCCGCCGCCGGCGCATCTGCCGGGACCTCGGTGAACATAACCATCGACAGCCGGATTCATCGCAGCCCCAAACCGAAACCCTATGTAACCTTCTTAAGAAACCCTGGTCCTATAATTAGCCCCCACAATGTATACCAAAACCTATGTAACCTTCTTAAAGAAAACCCTGGTCCTGTAATAAACCCCCAAACCATTAGGATCCATCCTAAAGAGCCCTACTAAAGACCCAAGATGACCGAAGGTTTCTTAGTCAGGTTACGATACCCCTAGGCCCCTAAGTAGTTCCTTTTTTTTTCGGATGGTTTGGGAATTAGAGGTTTAGGGGTTGGTTCAGGGTTTGTTTGTTGGGATCACCTTATAGGATCCTAAACATGAACCATAAAAAAGGAACCATTTCGGGGCTCAGGGGTAGAGCATTCAGCCTCTGCCCAGGCTCAAAGCGAGCACGCGCGAGGACACGCAGGCGAGGGATCTCAGAGTTATTTTTGGAACATCCCCCAGAGAGCTTACCCCTTAGATTAGGGAATTATACCTTAAATTATAGGGGCCTTAATCTTATGATTTAAGGTGTATGTGTATATATATATATACCTTCGCCCAATATACCCCTTAAATAAGGAATATATACCTTAAAGTATAGGGGCCCTTAATATTATGGTTTAAGGTATATTCCTTAATTAAGGGGTATTGGGCTCTCTGGGATTGAGGTTTTGGGTTTTGGAAGTAGCATGCTTTCTTTTTTTTAATATTGGGCTTCATATATTTTTTGCAAGATTGTAAAGGTTAAAGTGCTACCAGTAAGGTTTAGATGGCTTTGAATCGGGGATTATTTGGATATTTTTATAGGGGCGTTCTGAAAGTCAGGCGTTCAAGGTGCCTTCTTTGCGGTGCTGTAGCACTTAGATTCTACATGGAGGTCCCTTCTTTTCCAACATGCCCTTGATAGCACAGCGGCCATAGAAGTACAGTTTATGGCGTTGGCTTTACCGGGGCTTGCGGATTTCGGTTCAGGATATGGGGTTTACGGCCCCGCAGCAATCTGGACAACTGAGGATGCAAGTATAAGGCAACCTCAAGCAAAACACATGGCAACCGAACCCGAAACCTAAGAACATCTCATAACCCTAAACTCCCCAAACCCTAAACCCTAAATCCTAAACTCCCTAAACCCTAAACTCCATATCCCTAAACTCCATAACTCTATCCGCGTAATTTTCTAGCCGGCACCCCACCGCTTGGGAACGCCGCGGGCACTTTCGGTTGCCACGGGTGGACCGTGGTTTGGGGTTTAGGGTTGAGGGTTTAGGGTTGAGGGTTTAGGGTTGAGGGTTTAGGGTTTAGGGTTGAAGGTTTAGGGTTTAGGGTGCAAGACTCAGGACCAGAACTGGAGGCATACATGGCACAGCCAGGAGTGCAGACGAACAACTTTAGCTCGCCTGAGCTGCGGCACTGGATCTGGATTCTTTGCCAACGGTGTTAGGGGATTCATTTAAAGACGAAATGAACCCCAAAAGGGTTTCAGGCTCATATACCATATAGGGATTCATAGTATAAGGGTACAGGGCCGCTACTTATAAGGGCCATTTGGTCCCCAATGATCTGGCTACATCCAACTGAGGGATGCTGATGCCGTTTGTCGCTGCCAAGATTCAGACACCTGGCTAGAAAATAGCCCGGGAACATTCGGAGCCACCCTCTGAAGGTACCAGCAGCAGCTACGCTTTGGGTTCTGTGGGGGGTTTTAGTGTTTAACGTTTCGGGTTGTCAAGGGTTAGGTTTAGGGTTCAGGAACCCTAAACCCAAAACCCTAAACGTAAACCCTAAACCCAAAGCCCTAAACCCGAAACCCTTAAGCCCTAAACCCTAAACTAAACCGGAGCCTTTCTGAGAGTTACTGACCGGTGGCCCCTGACGATGACGCTCCGCTCCCCAGTTTGCGTCCCTCAACTTACCCAAAGCCTACGTTTTATTGGAGTCCTTTTAAATTCCATGGTTTTTAGGTTTAGGGTTGAAGAGAACTACCCTAAATACTGAATCCTAAACGCCTAAACCCTAAA
>CAJNJA010017428.1:0-10964 GCA_905231915.1 Symbiodinium necroappetens
CATGTGAGTGTTTTTGAATCCTATCATGCGCGCATTCTGTTTGCAAATGCGGGGGGGCTGCGCACCCCCCAACCCCCGGCTGCTTTAAGCCGTTCTAGCTTGCTTCAAAGCAGTCTCTTTCAAAGACCATTGTTCATCTTGTCCGGCGTCCGAGGAGGAGGCGGCCTTTTGGGGCGCTTGTTGGCCTGCGCCTGGGCCACAACATTGGCTCGATTTTTGACGATCCGAGACGTAGCCCGCCTTGGGTGGTGCTTCTGCATCATGAACTATATGTACTCGCAGGTCCGGGTGCTTGCGTCGGATCATTCTGGGGTAGAGCCCCGCCGGTTTTGAATGCTTGATTGTAAACGGTGACGACAGTAGAAGCCACGAGGTCAAAGGCTTTGTAGTCGTCGGTGAAGAGACGCTTCATGTCTTCATGCTCCCACATCTTGGAAAAAAAGCGCCCAGACCAGACCATGGATTTTTGTGGGCGTTTCAAGCTCCACAAAGTCCTCATCATGGCCCGTGGCAATGGTGACATGTCCATCCTTGGCCACAACCTGTCGAACTGTCATGGCCCTGTCCCAAGTTATGCCCGATTGGGTTTCGACCTTCGTGATGGAGCGAAACAAAGCGGGGACTTTTCTGAGCGCAGCGACCCTGGTGTGCCACAAAGGGCATTGCCCCTGCGCTGTCAGTCCCCCGATGACCACGTGAGAACCCCGGACACTGAACCCAGCCAAAGCTTTGATCCAATCTTGCAATGCCGGAGTTTGGAGCTGATGGATCACTTTTCCCTAGAGGGTAGCGCATCATCATCAGGAGTGATCAGGAGTGTCCTGGGTGACGTATGAACCTGGGGCCGAATTTTCCTGAAGCGGCTCCTATATGGCGGGGGGCCTTTGGCAGGGGTTGGATGGTTGGCGTCGATCCTGATCGTGGCGAAGGGTGCGATCGCACACAGGCGCCCACGCAAGTTATGAACAACAGGCATGGGCCAGCGCCCCTCGTAACGTGAAACTAAAAAGTCAGATTCTCTGCGCGAACTACATTGATCGTCTGAGGAAGAATAGGTATATACATCCGAGGCAATCCCTGCCTCCTCAGATGCGTCGACTGGCCATGGTCGACGATGGTGCGATGGGTGTGTATTGGCCTGTCCACTTAGCCAGAAAGCCGTCCTGAGTCAAGCTGTAAACCGCGATGTACCACCTCTGAAACAACCTCGTATGAGACGAGATGTCGATGTTGGCCCTGCTGCCAGAACGGTATGTCTACCCGGGGATCGCCACGCGATGGCGGCACAGTTCTTGACCCCTGACTGCCACCTGCTTACTGCAATCGGAAAATTTCCGGAGACCAGCACAAAGCCCTTTGAAAAGTTTGCTCACTCCAACAATTGGAGCAGGCCGGAAGGGATATAGGCTCCTGAGGCATTGGCAAAAGAAGCGGCGAGGCTCCTGTGTCTGAGTCCTCGACGATGCCGTCTGTGCGGCCTTGCCATTGAACCTGGTTGACGGAGCCTACCGGGTGCTGTAAGAGATGTAGCAAAAATTCGGCTGCATCGTGCCGTCTGCCATCTACTCTCCAGCCCGACGTGAGGTGCCTAAATTCAAAAAATCGAAGAGGTTTAAGGGCCCATCAGGGGTGCACCCCGGAGAAGTCCTGTTGTCGTGCCACGCAATACCAAGTTGCTGCAGCATGAAGCTGTCTTGATCCGTGGGCAGAAACAGAAGAGACTGTCCCGTGTCCGCATCTTCTACGCTCCCATCCGTTTGTCCCTGCCAACGCGCCGGCTGCAGGTCTCCTCCTCTGTCTGCGGTGAGAGCAGAGAACCTCCAACCAGGGAGGAGCGACCGCGGCGGCGAAAAGAGTGATGGGATTCAGAGGTTTATCGCGTCTCTGTCATGGTTCGTACATTGCTGTAGCAGGAGAGAAAGCTCATCGAAGCTGCACCTCTCATCTACCCAGGCCGATATGGCATGCAAAACAGAATTGACGTAGCAGGTGTTACCATGGTTGGTCATGGAGCGTATTCGCACCAAAGTCGGGTCACCGCCGTCGCCGGCCACCGTATGGGGTGCTGGCTCCGTGCTAGAGGCTGGCTCTAGGCTGGGTTTACTCGGCTTTTGTGTGAAGAAGGCATGAAGAGACCGTGTCTCCAGGTTGGGTTCTTGAGTTGGACCGTGTCCCCTTTTCTCTGAATCACTGTGAACTCTGTGCCAGCACAGACAGACCTGGAAAAGAACAACACATTGCTCTGGATGCTTCTTATCATGCACGCGTCTGGTGCAGGAGGGACATTTGTGTCCCTTGATCATCTGTGCCGAGGGACCAGCGCAGATATGCATGGCCAGAACTCCATCTCATTGCCAGTCTTTGGGATGCGCCTGGCATATGTGTGATTTGACCTGAGTGTGTCCGGCGTCGAAAACATCCGCAAAGGACGCATCTGTGTTGTAGAAATTGTGCACCGGTGGTTCGGGCAACTGCTCCAAGCTCCGTGAGCGACCCCTGAGCTTGGTTTTTTGAGCTGCTGCAGAATTTGCCGTCCTGGTGGTTGGACTGTTGCTCCGATGACTGCGTGATGTCCTTTAGTCTGGTCGGCTCCGGGAATGTGGTCCCGCAGGCGTTTCCACTGCTTAAACTCCTTGTGGCATGCTGTGCATGTCGGCATGCCGTCTTTTGCATGTAGCTCCCGTCGGACTTCCGAGGGTATGAATCTCTGTACTAGTTTCCTGTGCATGTTGGCAACATGCATGTGCAGACACACAGGCAGCCTCGCAGTGTGCGCACTGGTGCATCTCCTGTTGCGACTCCGGAGTGGTTGCAGGCATTGACTGGGAGGACCTGAGCTCGGTAAGAAACCGGCTGTGTCTGCAGCGTTTCTGCATGCATGTTTGAAGGGCTCTTTGCGAATCTGAGAATAATTTTGTGAGTGCACTGGCAATGTTGCCATCCGCTATTTCGCCGCGAAGCAAGCTAAGTGGCCTCCTCCACCGCACGGAAGGTGGAAACCCTACCGCCTGCCCATTATTAATCAGTGCCTTAGACAGTAACTGGGTCCAGGAATTGGAACCTGGCGGACCAGACCAGTTCAGCAAACACGCAGGCACACGGCTCGAATAGGGGCACGACTCTTTACGTCACCCTGGGGCCTGGTTCGGACTTCTAGAGGAAAGAGTTGCGCCCAGAGCCTGTTCGGAAGCCTCCATGCTGCGCGGCCGTCGAATCGGTGGCGGCTACGACAGCAACAACAACATCAACAACGACAACAACACATCATCAACAAAACAGCGACGGCGGCAGCAGCCGGAGCAGCAAGAGCAACAGCAAGAGCAGCAGCAAAACACAGGTAAAGGTAGTCACGCTATCAACAGCAGTAACAACAACTACAACGACAATTTCTGTTACGACGAGTACTACTACCACCTACCACCACCACTATCCCTGTTACGACATGTGCATATCGATTTGGAGTGGGTGGGTGGTTTCGGGCTTGGGGTATTCTCTGTCGATCTAACTTGTCACAGGAGGTGGAGGGCTTGCCGGTCGGTGCAGAAGTGATTTTGACTGGAGCCGTTCTCCCAGCTGCGCTCCTGTTAGAATGCTCGATTGGTCGCACCACTGGATTCCTTCAGCCAAGAATCAAGATCATGACAGCATCTGTTGAAGTGTCGATTGCTCCACATTGGACGTTCAAAATTGTCTTGATGGACAAGCGCCAGACTGTCGCCCGAGGATGAGATTTTGACCGGAAATCGGGGAATCGCGTATCGAAATGAGCGCGGCGCCCAGCTGAATCGGCTGCGCTTTGTGAAAGAACTTCGCATATGCCCATCAGAGTTCCAGTCTTCCACTGACCTCTCCATGGCCTAGCTCTGCTGCTGCTGCTTCCGACACTGAGGTCAAGGGTGCCCTACCACATTGAGCTGGTTCATGAAGATGCCGCCGACTTGGCGGTGTAGTGCCTGTTGCCTGCGAAGTTACATACATCCGTCCACTTCAGAATCCGTTAAAACCAAAACACGTCTGCTCGAAACCTCAGGGTACATTGCTGTCGCATGACGACTGGGAAAGCAGCGAAGTCAGCGGGGCAACGGCTATGCACGACTGCAGAGTTCGCACTTTAGGCTCAGGCCAAGCCCGCATTATAAGAACATGGTCAAGCATTGTCAAATGGACAAACTGTGATATAAGCCGCCTTGGTTCGCCGCAACTCCCAGGACTTGCCATCCTTCTTGCAGCGGCGTTTGCCGGCAGGGGCCCCCGAATTCCCAGGAGAAAGCAAGAGCATGCCGAGCCGGGTCACTGGGCTATCGGTTTTCGGCAAGCCAAAGCAGGCAAAAGGCGGCTTAAGGGTGGTAGGCTGCTCTTCGCGCACACCCTGTGAGAACAGCGGGTAACAGTGAGACGATGTTGGAACTGTGAACCCCGGCTCCTCCAAGTCATCCCACAGAGTTGTGCCCCGTTGCGCCAAATTACTCCAGGTCGAGTCGTCCTCTGCTACTTCGCAGGATTTCAAGCTTACACCCGAGACTTGCAGGCAAGACTGCACTGGGTTTGGTTTCAGCTTGAAAGCGATTGACGTTTTCTGAATGTCCGGTGATTGTCTGCAGGAGCGGACGTTTCTTGCTAAGCGCCGGCGACTTAGTCGGCCTTGTTTGTCAGCAAGATCACGCTCCCGTGCGAACATACATATCTATATAGATAGATAGATAGATAGATAGTGATACAGACATAGATATAGATATTCATTCTGATGCAGCACGGCAGCTACGGATTTTCAGAAAGCAGATACGCAGGATCAGCTGTGGCATTACAAGCCATACCAGCACGAACATCTCCACACATCTACGAGGTAGGATTTCTCTTGGGTCCCCCAAGGACCCTCGCATGGGCATGCGCAGGGCTCAGCCCCGGGACGCGGTTGCAATTTCTCGTGTTTCCGCTGAGCATACTCTTTCTTGTGTGAGCAGACTGAAGCTAACAGATTAAGACGATCAATCAAGGCTCGTCCGAGAAGGGATGGATGCAGTGTGTCACCGACAGTCGAGAGCATCAGCGTGCGCAGCAGTGCCATGCCGTAAAGGAACGACAGCCTTTGCAGCCCGAAGTGGCCCGAAGTGATCACAGCTTCCCGCAACATCCGCTTTAGGTTGAACAATCAGCGCAGAGCCTACGAGACAGCCCTGGACATGGCCTCGGCTCTGGGCGGGGGTTCCAAGTGGGGCCGGGGCCGCCGCACTCCCGCAGACACACGTGCCATGGTCAGATAAACATGGTCCAAGATTGCTGACCGAGACGCTTAAGGCTTATAAGACTTGTCATACTGAAACAGGAAACAGTTGCCAGTTGTCAGTCAAAGACGTTGATGCCAGTAGCTGTAGTCAGAGTTGAGCTAGGCCTCTAGGCCTGCATTCGAAGTTTGAGCGTCGAATCGCCAGGTCGGATCCTAGTGATGCCCGGCTTCTTCAAGTTTCCGCACCCACAGGCACGCATCACGAGTTCTGCAGGCGATGAAGACTTTGGGCTTTGGGCAACTTGCAAAGAATCTCTTTCTGCATCCGTCAGAGCATATATGAGAGTTAGCATAACAGTGACTTGTTGCTCAGGCCTATGCGGGCACGCAGTGGGTTCCCTTCCGGGAACTCTTCGACTTGGAAGCGTTGGGTGCCCAAAGCTTGCTGCGTAAAGCATGTGATTAAGTTATGGACGGGCATTTCAGCTAGCAGGGAGAAACTCTGGCGTGGTGACAACAGTCTTGTTCCCGGGTGCGTCGTTGTTCTGTGGGCAGCCCCCTTAGGATACGGCGTTGCTACGGGCGCGTAGTGGAGGCAGGTTTTAGGGTGCAGATGGTACATGCAGCCGTCGTCATGGTCTGACTGCATTTCGGGTGCTCTTTGCCGGTCTGCGGCCCGAAGAAGGCAAGATACCAGCTGTGCAGTTGCCCGTTTGGTCCTGCAAATCGGATCGCACTCGGTCGAGCATAATGTCGCTGAAAGGGAAGGAACCCTGGCGGTACTCAGTAGTCGGATAGCTTGACTCAGCTTGACATGCCAACTAACCCCGAAGCAGGGTCGAGAATCATTGACGTTGCCTCGTAAAGCCACACATGTCTGAAGATCGCAAGCTGGCGCCCCATGATGCTTTCAGATTTCAGAAGGCCCTCTGCCTTGCAGGTAGAGGAGTTGGTGAAGACGTGCGGCCCAGAGGCCCGGTCTCCTTTTGATGCTTCTGAGGGGACGACGGCCCTCCTGGGACGACAGCCAACAGTACGTAGAAGGACCTGGTAGCCACAATCTGCGTACAATGCTGGGGAGGTCTTGGACAATCATGTCACCGTGCCGTTCGAGGAGCTCTGGGCGCGCAGCAAGCGGAAGGCCTAAGCGCTGCCGAAAACTGGAGCCCTGTCTCACCCCAGCATGCGGTAACCAATCTTTGAGACATGGCCTGCGAACCCTTCCCACTCATGTGCAGTCGAATCTTTCTCTTGCTGCAGGCCCCGTGGCTGAATGGAACACGGCCAGATATGATCTGGGCACGGCTCTCAGCGTGAGAAGTGGCAGTATTCTATTTGGACCAAGCCTCACCCGAACCCACGTCTGTCTTTATGCTGATGGCCGGAAGCTCGTGAGGCGAGCTGTTTTCAAGTGACGGTTGCGTATGATATGTTATAATGCCTGGTGCCCACCCAGACCAACCCCTGCTACCGGCACTCAATACCAATCAATACCACACGTACGATTCCAGTACTTCGTACCGTGACGGCGGTTCGCAAGAGCGTATTCTACAGTGATTGAAGACAGCAAGACCAAGTGAGGAGCGCTCAGCAGTGCTCTTGAAGAGCCCACATTTCTGTGCAAACGTCCAAGCTGCCGAGGCCGATTCTGACGGCAAGGCGGTGGGCCCAGGGGATGTAAATGAGAAGTGGAATCCTCTCAGAATCCGGAGGCGGAAGGTTTCTTAGTTGGAGTGGGGAATTGAGTGCAAGCAAGCTGCATGGCCTTTGAAACGCGGGCTGCACAAATCCAGCATACCATGCTCCGGACACGGAGATTCTGCCGTCAAGGTCTTCCGTTTCACCTCGCGAGCGGCCGGACCGGAACTGTGGCTGAAAGTCGAGGCTCGGGGGCCGTCGGGGCTCGGCCGAAGGGTTTTGTAAGTTTTCCGGTCCTTGGCCCTTGGATGTCCTTGGTACCCTCTGTCGAGGAGAGGAGAGGCTACGTCCTGGCAGCTTTCTTGAGACCGGAAGCCGCCGAGGCGCCGGGAACCACTGGACGCTTTTCCTAAGGTTGACTTCCAGCCATGCAAAATTCACATTGCGATGGGCAGAACCTTCGACCAGCTTCAGCGCAGGCACGCACGGTCCGTGCGCACGGTCTCCTTGCATCCAACAGCACAATCGGGGATGTGGCAGCGTGGGGCTTGGCCAGACTGCGCAAGAGCTAGAGATGCGTCCTTGTGGTGATTCCGGAGCCAGGACTGCATCCTTCCTTCGAAGGAGACCTTGGCGCCTTGGCCTCAGGGGGGAAGGTGAAGGCGGTCAAGGTCGGTGTTCTTTGCGACCTGTGGATGCTAGGTTGGCCCACAGAGTCGCCTCGAGAGCCGGCCTTCTCGAAGGCCATTGCTATTCTCACAGCTCTGCTTTGGGCAGTCGGTCTGAGCTCCCGGGCCTTCGGGTAACCTTGTGCAGCAGAAACTTAGTGGTGCTTGCATCTTGCAGACTTTGGTGTGTGTGTGTGTGCGTTTCCTTTCAGGGTGACGTTCATGTCACTGCCTCAGAGAGTCAGGGTGCAAAATGCATCGAGCGCCCTTAGGAGGAAACGAGACCCCACGGGTTCTGGCGATGCACGTGCGGGTCTTCAAGTGGAGCACCTGTGCCTTGGCTGAGTATGGTGTTCCTTGCACGCCTGCTGGTAGCAACTTTGACGCAGCTGGTTTAGGAAAGATGGCGACGATGACGATGCGCCATAAGTAGGTCTACAAGACGAAAATGTATTCCCTCCGCTGCAGGCTTGCCGTAGTGTGACCCTTGGACGACTATCGTTCTTTTTCGCGAGTTGTACTCAACCATTCGTGTGTGTTAGACCACGAGAACTTGTGATGTCTTGCATTTCAGCCAAGTGCATGGATTTTGCTATTTGTTCACTAATCCTCCTGTAAGATCCTGTCAGCCTGTGCAAGCAATTACATGATTCGCCCAGCAACCTCCGGGGGCCACCTGATTCCGGAGCTCGCGGACATGCAGGCAAGGCCCATGTGATGCGGGATAAAAAGTCCAAAAGCGCGCAACGCGCGATCTCATGTCAACTGCACTGCGGCTTCGACGAGGAGAGCACTAGGGCGGAGACAGCGCAAAAAGGTCTAGCAGAGCCCAGTACATCCCAGCAGGGCTCTGAACCCTTGCATCTGATTCTTTCAGGAGTATCTCTGCAACATCGAGCCGGAGGCCGGGAGAGGATGTTGAGAGAGGCCTCGTACTTTTGCTCCTGGCTCTGTTTGTAACTTTGGTTGTCCGGGGGCCATGTGCTGCGCGGAGGCAGATGACTTATCTGCGGACATGTTGTGCCACGAAGTGACTCCTTCCGAAATCACGAACAAGAAAGCCGACATTCCGCCTTCAGCAACACTTTGCAGGTCTATGCCGTGATCGCGTCGTGGACCCTCGTTCGGTGTTAGACTCAGATCATGCGATTGTGTGCAAAAAGCCCCGCTTTTGTTGGGCTGCCACTGTGCTGTGGCCACCATCTACAACCTGCTTGTATTCCTGGGTTGGTGCTCGCAAGCCTGTCTTCACGAACTTCAGACAGAGCCCCTGAGCTGCAGGACATTCAAAGGCTTCTGGCCCACGCTGTTCCCTCAGCCGCTCCGTGTGTTTGGGTTTTCCCGAGTCTTCAGAGTCGGGCCGGCTTGGCTGCTCTCCTGCTCCTCGTTCATAAAGAACCCTCCTGGACAGCCTACCCTTCACCTGTCTGTAGCTCCACCTCTGTCACGCCCGCCCCTGTCGTCGACCCTGCCCGCAGGCCCTGTCCGCCCCTGTCCGCCCCTGTGCTAGGCCTCCGTAGGCCCAATCCAACTTTGCAGTAGGCCCTGTCCATCGGCCGTGTCCGCCCCCGTCACAGGCGCTGTCCGCCTCTGTCGTAGACCCTGCTAGTGGTTAGGGCTGTCGTATGCTGTCGTGTGAGTGCGGACGATCTCTGCTCGTACTGGCAGTCGTTGCACTTGCAGTGGCAGTAGCGGTGCTCGTACTCGTCGACTAGCCGCCGTCGCGGTAGTCGAGTCGGCGTCGTCGTTGTTGCAATCGTAGTCGTACTGGTAGTACTGGTCGTAACTGCGTGTTCTTTTGCCGGTCTGTGTCACGGCATCCAGATAGCGATACGCGCAAATAGCGAGACTGTTGCTGCCTTTAATTGGCGAACAGGAGCATACCAAGGCAAAACTGCTTGTTTGCTACATACATCTGCATAAAAATCAAGACATGCAGAGGGCGACGAATTTGTCCCCAAATATTTTTGCAGCCAAAACCTCTACATAAAGGTGTTAGCTGTTGGCACCTAAGCCATTCAAGACAAAATCTATGTTTAAACACTAGATAACTATATAATTACTTTTCCATGCTATACTTTTCTACCAAAAAATGCTACACCCCTCTCTTCAAGATCCATAGCCTCTTATATCACATCTGTATTGTTTGCGCAATCAAAACGCCAAATTTATAAACACAGAAACTCGATCTAATTGTTTACTGAAAAATCTGGCTGTTTTTTTGAAATAGAACCCAAAGTTGTGACACAAATGATGTCCAGTTTGTGTTCAGTTTCGTGCCGAGGACCGCGCGACCGCAACATCGAAGACCCAGCGACTGTAACACCGAGAACCCCGAGACCGTATCACCGAGGACCCCGCGACCGTAGCACCGAGGACCCCGAAACCGCAACACCGAGGACCGCGCGACCGTGGCACCGAGGATCCCACTTGCCATTTAAAGATATAGCGTGATGTTGGCATTAAATTCCGACCAATGCCTTGAACAAGCGCGGATTTGGTTCGTCATGTCTAAACATGAAAACCACTGTGTTTATAAGAGCATACTACAAATACAGAAAATTTCGTGTATGTATATATATATATACACATACTGTACCAAAATATGCATGTGTATTGACGTAGACATCTGTGGTTGTATATACATACAACCGCGACAAATGTTGCACATGTGTATGTTGTTTCTATGTCTTTGTGTTTATTTATAGTCATGTTCAGATATCTATGATATCTACATGTACATGCGAGGGTGTCTGTGTGCCTACGTGTCTAAGCAGGTGTTGTCTATATTGTTTAGAAGCTTTACTTTGTTTACACACGATCCAACAAATGTAAGCCATGAAACCTTCTCGCAAACTCTCTCTCTCTCTCTGTTTGCCACATAGATGTTCGTTGCGACACAGATCCTGCTCGTTGCTGCATTTAAACGAGAGATTCTTTTGCGCGAAGTCGAGATTTATGTTTGCTCCCTAAAGATGCCCTTGCATGAGTCTACTGCAATCCTCGGTATCCGGTGCTATCGTCTAGTTTCTGATTGTGCAAAACATGCCACTGCAAACACAAAAACCATCAGAGAGTTGTATGTAGCCATTTTATCACATGGTCTGCCCAGAAATGGCATATACTTTTCCAGCAAATAGTCTATTATCCTATTTAGAAAGTAGTCTATTATCCCGCTTTTCCAGGATAGTCGTCGCATTAGTAGTACTCATGTACGTACTAGTGGCAGTAGTAGTGGTGGTGGTAGTGGTAGTCGTCGTAGTAGTAGTAGTAGTAGTAATAGTAGTAGTAGTAGTAGTAGTAGTACCAGTAGTAGTACTAGTAGTAGTAGTAGTAGTAGTAGTAGTAGTAGTAGTAGTAGTAGTAGTCGTAGTAGTAGTAGTAGCAGTCGTAGTAGTAGTAGTAGCAGTAGTAGTACTAGTAGTAGTAGTAGT
>CAJNJA010017431.1:0-33393 GCA_905231915.1 Symbiodinium necroappetens
CTGCCTCCCTCCCTCTCTCCCTCCCTCCCTCTCTCTCTCTCTCTCTCTCTCTCTCTCTCTCTCTCTCACTGACTGACTGACTGACTGACTGACTGACTGACTGACTGACTCACTCACTCACTCACTCACTCACTCACTCACTCACTCACTCTCTCTCGCGCAACTCCTTGTTGCGCAGTCTGGTCCGCAAGGAGCAATGATTATGTGATCATCTTCTGTTTCGGCACCTAGCTGTCGCAGATGCTGTACAGATGCTGTCGTTAGAAACAGATCAGAATCTTTTGGCACAACCATTTAGTTAATGCACTTCGCAAGGTTAAGGCATCTTCAACTGGCATCCCCTTACCACGCTTGGTTGCGGACCGTGCTGCTCAGCGCATCATGCCCGACCACTCGGACACCAAAGCTGCGGTCGATGATTACACCAGCACCTGGCCCGAAGCTGACCAGCAAGTTTGACCCATGCTTAATCCGTGGCTGACATGAGATTCTCAGGGGCTCCCAAATATCTCGACTTCATGAGAGAGCCTTTCCTGCCATCATCTTGGCTGGGAACGCACAGGCATGCTCAATAAGTTTGCAACTAGTCGAAGAGGCCAAGCCAGTTTAATAAATCAGATCTTTGTGCCTCGCGGGCACAGGGCGATCCGTCATTCTTGTCTTTCTTTCAGTTGGGGCACAATGGGTCCTACCGGAAGCCGGGTCCAAGGCCCCTCACCCCGCGGCTCCCTGTGGCAAAGACCACGGTTGGTTTCTAAGGCCTTCCGGCGGCGCGGTTATTGGAGAACCCACAAGTTTATCCCCTGCCTCCCGCCTCACAAGTCATAGGTGTTGAATTGCTCGTAACCCCAGTGGATCACCGAAGAATGGGGACTAGAGGTGAAACGGCAAAAGCGTCACAAAGCCCGCTCACGGGTTCACGTCAACTCACTTCAACACATCGCTGCAAAGCTATCGGCTTTAGCACTAGCTTGTGCGCAAAAATCGCAGAGGCTCTTGTCTGGCTTCGCTATGAGTTTTCGTGGTCTTGTTCGGATCCCGCAAACAACAGAATCGCCGAGAGATCCTCGTGGCATGGCCAAGCTGAAAATAACCGCCCAGGCAAACGTGCAGTGAACTAGCGCTCTTCCGCTGAATTGAAGAAATGCCACTTGAAGACACGGGGGCTCGTGCCCGCTTGGAAAATGCCAGGGGATGCTTGGCTCTTTGCGACCATGCTGCTGCTGTGTATAAAGCATTGGATATTGTCAAGTCCTTTTGAGTGATTCAGCCCCTAACTCATGCTTCCTTTGCATCGTCTCGGCTGCGAGCTGCGGAGAATGGCCGGATTTTCCCGTAGCAGGTTGCTCTTGCTTCAGAGGCAAGGTCTGAGATGGACAGGAGGCCTCATGAGGCATATGGCATGCATGACTCATGCATGGTGCTGTGTCTCGTTCTCTGCGGCTCACATGGTCTGGCGACTCTCCCGTCTGTTAGTCTGCGTGGTTGTAATGCTGCACAGGTGATGCACACATCGGGGTGCAAGCACCCCACCCTCAGACTGAGGGTGGCCATGGCTCGTAGAACCATGCTGCAGAGAGCTCGTCGACACGGAACCCGAAACATGCGACTAGCCCAAAATGATACTTGCTGTGGACCTGCGTCGTCTGCCTTTGAAACTTCGTCCTCTTGCGGTGGCATGAACCTGTGTGCATACCTATCTCGCTCTCTCTCTCTCTCTCTTCTTCTTCTTCTCTCTTTCTCTCTCTCACCACATTGCTTACCCCTCCTCTCACTCCCGCCCATGCACGATTCGAGTTCCTCGGACACAGGTTGAGGACACATCTTTTCAGGGACGACTCTTGACAAATTCGAGATTCTTTGCCTGCACGCTCCCGGCAAGCCCTGCTCTGGACTCTGAGTGAAGCCTCCCGAAACTTCAAACGAGGGATACAGTGGTCTGGGGACCGTGTCCCTTCGAAATTCTGCTGGCTTTTTGAGTTTAGAGTGTCCACTTCACCTTGGGACCCTGTTGGCGAAATCGCCAATCGCAAAAAATGAAGGGTTCAGGTCGACCCGCAACGGGGCACATCTCATATGGTTTTGGCAGGGCATTTGCAGGCTATGGTGCATGGCAGTTATCGACATGTTTTCCTCGCACGATCGTCTCGGTTCGCTCCTATCTGTGATGTCGGTTCAACAAATCCTTTTGGCCAGCGGAATGCAAGAAGAGAGGAAACCCGTTTCCGCCGACGAAGACCGGCAAGAGAAAGCACACACGTGCTCCTGGCAAACACTCCCTGTACAGAGGTTGTACAGAGGAAGGACCTAGACGAAACAGATGATAATTCCGGAGAGAAATCAGCGGGCTCACAGGCTTGGCGGTTCTCTATGCAAGTTGCCCCGTCCCTCGAAGCGTCGCAGGCTAGCATAGCTTCCCCCGTTGAGCTTTTTCGGGCTTATCAGCCTGGTGACTGCGACCATGGATTCGGCCGATTTTAAATTCTTGTACAAGCGGCCTTCTCTCCTACCATCTGCGCTCTCTTTGCCTCGCTCCCCGGATTCTCCCTTTCGAGCATGTCAGGTTGAGTTGGGAGCCTGGACGCCCGTGAAGGTGAAGGCGGATTACCACACTCCTGCCAACAAGGGTTGCTGTCTGTGCGCAAGGCCAAGACTCGAAGTCTCGAAAGCTACTGGTACAGGAGCATGTGCTTTCAAAGACCCGCCTGATTTCGCAGGACACCGGAACGACCACATACCGGTACATGCGCCGTTCCCTGCCAAGGCACTGTGGTTTTGCTCGATTCTGACTGTCTGCCCGGCCCGGGTGTGATTTCGAGATCTCTGGCTGCTGCTCTGCAGCTGCCGCCCCACGGCTTCAAGTCCCTTCATGCATGGTTTACTGTTCTACTGTCGCAGCTCTTGCGTCCTGCAGCCCCGAAACGAGACTAGAGTCTTTTGCACGATCAAAGCTTCGCAACGCTCCATTGCAGGAAGCCCTCAAGGATTCAAGGATGCTCTCGAATCTGTCAGGGATGCAAGAGAGATAAAGCAACAACCGATTATTATCGGTGAGGACAGAGTTGGCGATGGCTTCACTCATTTCGCGTTTTGATTGTGCTGTTACGTCCAGTTCTTGTCCTGCGCACATGACTCGTCTCGCCTTACGCCTCCTCTGCTCTCCTTACCATGTGCCAGTTCCCACGCCGAGCCTTGCACCGCATCCAAGCCGCAGGTCTGTCACGCAGGGCCTCGAGCTCTGAGGGCTCAGATTCGGAGCACCAGTCAGAACGAGTCAAGCTGGATCCGACTGCATGTCGTTTGTCATGTGGACACCGAGGCCACGGCAAGGTGAGACCATTCAAGTAAACCTCATTTACCACAAGCTCATGTTCTAAAATCGGAACAGCTTGAGACAGCATTCTGACCCCCGGTCAGGCAGACTCCCTTCAACTGTCTGCACTCACAAGCCCTACTGCCGGCCATGCGACATCAATCTCCTCAGCACCGGTGCAGCCGTAGGCGACGAAACACACTGTCTGGGTCGAATGCTCACTTTACTCCTGTTGCGTGTACCGCGCTAGCACTCCCGCTGCGCCTTTTCGGCACGGAAGCTGAGCCCACGAGGTAGGGGCTGCAAGCAACCGAGCTGTGCTGCCTCCCAACTTATCACATTGGCCCCAAAATGCTATCCTCTGCAGTGTGAGGTACGAATAGCCCGAGGCCTGAAGCGTTAAAGCCGACGTGAAGGCTGCCAAATCCTCCACATCCTTCACATCCTCCTTGAAAGCAGGCACGCAGCGGCACGCGCATGCCACCCAGCCATGCCACGCCCTAGCACCACAACTGCGGCAAAGCTTCAATCACTGGCCGACCATGAACGGACAGTGCCATTCCCACCTCCTGAGGAAGGTCAACAGCCACTCAACAGCATGTCAGAACCCATGCGTTTTGCTGGCACAGCCCACTCAAGCACCGGCCAAACCAGACCCTCTCCTTGCCAGCAAATCGGAGCCCATGGCTCGGGCTTAGCTGAAGAGAGGCCTGTCCGATGGTCACACGGCTTTCCTGCAAAGGTCTCCTGTCACGCACAGTCCTCGCAATCCTCCAAGACCACCTCGATGGATCTCACATGGACCTGCGCATAGGATCTGAACCAAGCCGATGGCAATTGCCAATAGATTCAATAGACCAGTCCATGGGAAACCAAGACTATAGACGCCCTCACATTCGCACCTCTGACGGACAGCAAAACGTGAAGAGCTTGAAGGATGGACTCGGAGTGAAGGACCTCGGACCGGAGAACCCAGGCTCCACAATTTCCTTGACCACTTCTGCAAGTCCTTCTGCAGAGATCAGGCATGATCAGGCAAGAAGCGCGAACTCTTCGCCGTTGCAGCGCAGCACAACCTCAACTGACCAAGGCATCACAGCGACCGAATCCACGAGCTCACCAGAGTCGAAGTCGGGCGGCACGGGTCGGCTTCTGTGAACGCGCCAGCAAGTCCAAGCTACCGCCACGTGGCGGTAGCAGCACCGACTGCAGGGGCAACCGAGCCGTCTTGCGCTATTTTCGAGCGGATCTTGCAGGGCCACACGCCTCTATGTTCATGTCGACCTCTGACTCTGACAGCACCACGTCGCACCAGGCACGGCCGGGAGGGAACACCCCCTAGGCCAACAAACAAACTGCACGGAATAATTTCAGAGGGCGCGTGCTTCGGCCACAGAAGCTGGCACCTCACCAGCAAAAACTCGTGCAGGATGCACACCATCGCCCAGCTCCTGGGAGAAACGGCCAGAAGGAACATGTTGAAGCTCCGGCAGCAACTTGTTGCGTGCTGAAGCTGGCAGGGACACCAAGGAACGCCATGCCTCGTCGAAGAACTGCAGCGGGCGAGGGTGTGATGTACTTTGCCCTCAACAGCTCAAGATAAGTGGAGCTAAATTCAGAACGAATGAGCTGGAGCCTGGGAGCAGCGATGCAAGCCGCAAGCTCATCTTGGCATGGTGGAGCTCCTCTTCGAAGTCCTGAACCCATCGCGCTCACAGTGTCAGGATTTGTGTTCCTGGCATCTGTTTGGAATCTTTGGGCCTAGGGGCCTCCGGAGACTCAACTCCACCGGGAGGGAACTGCAGAGAAGCGGAGGGTTGAGGTGAGCATCGAATGCCGCAAGCATCATGAGGTCCGGGACACAGCTATCAACGCGCATCGGCCCCGCACGAGACAGTGCTGAGTCAATTTGCCAGCAGTCCTCCGAGTTGTTTTCACGGCCTGACATTTCGAACTAGTGCCAACCGGATCCGTGTTCGGCCAATGTCCGATGAAGAGGGCACCTCCGAGCTGCACTTTCTGGCTTCTCGCGAAGCCTCGCCTTAGTGTATAAGTCTGTCACCAAGGGAGATTGGTTTCTAAATGGCTCAAACTCAACATGCGCTAGTTAGTTGATGGTCTATTGCAAGCAAGTCTCTCAAAATAGTCGTGAATATCATCCGGCAAGCCTTCGTCCACTACTTCGAAAGCTTCCTGGGCAGCACACAGGTCGGCTACGCCTTCCGATTGTTGCGTCCACAAGCTCACATGAATTGCAGGACAGCATCAACAAAAATGCCGCCCAGCATATCATCTACCTCCAGACTCTGGTGACTGCCGAGTTGCTTTGCATCCTGACTCGTCGCAATGAGAATACTGTACCTGGCATTCGATGGACGTGCACTGAAGCATATCACTGCGAAAGGTGCGATCTCGGACACCTACATCCGCCGACCCTGGCGGCATGGTGAAAAGTGAAAAACCTCCCTTTTTCCCTCCTCAGATCCGAAAACGCGTGGGCGTTTGGAAGCAGGGAGGTGTGGTCCCCCCATGTCCCCCCCGACAGCTTGATCTATGGAGGACCAGGAACTTGCGCCGTGTGAACTCAAGGACCAGGGGAACTCAGCAAAACTCAGCAAAAATATTCGGCGAAATCGCACTGTCTGATGCCAACCAGAAATGGGGTTCTCGGCTGAGTCCCGTCCAATGAAATCCAAGAAGAAGGACCGGTGTACAGCGACGATGGTACAGTGTGTCACAAGCTGCAGGTACCTGAAGAAGGCGTCCCTTCTTCATATTACAGCAAATCTCACTAGTCTTTGTGCGCAATCCAAAAATGTTCGCTGCAACCCGGCTGAATTGCAAATCGTGCTGTGTGCGTGACGAAAATACCCCTGGACACACACCTTGCCGTAGCCGGGGTGATCAATGCATCAGACAGGAAGCTACGACTGTGTTGGACCGGTAGTGCCACGCGATGAAGTAGTCGAAGTTGGCACTGCTGAAGTTGACGTCGTCGAAGTTCTCGTTGAACATGATCAAGTATCAGAGGCTGGTTCGATTCCCGTCGTGCTCGTTCGTAGAGTCGTAGTGTCGGAAGGTTTGGTAGCACGCATACTAGACGATGCCGATCGTGTCGTCGTAGTATTGCTTTTCACAGCTTGGTGGACTCTGTGGCTCACGCAAAGTAGCGACATGGTAGTTGAAGGTGATGGAGCAGTGTCAAGCAATACTTGTGGTTATCCAATAGGTCCAGGTAGTCCGCACGAAATGTTTGGGAGTTCTCGGATGCCAAACGGTTCAGATTGTTGACGTAGTAGTCGTTGTCGTAGCTCCGTATTAATGTTCCGTGTAGATAACGAGGAGTCTGTGGGACAGACCAAAGGCGGCCTTCCAGCAAGTAGATCATCCGAGTGGCCATAAGTGCATCTGCGAGTGGCACTGAGCTGGTACATGTCGGGGTAGATGTGGGGGTAATCGTCGTCATGGTCGTACGGACGAGTATATCCATATTGGTCCATGGCAGCGAAGTGTGTATGGGGATGGGAAGGGATGTGCTGAACTCCGACGGGGAAACCAAGCGACGAACAAACGAACAGGGGAGCAAGAGAATAATGCGCACGTGGGGGAGGAAGTCCTTTGCCTGGGGACCAGCCCTTCGGTTGACGGTGTCGGATGAGACTGTCGCTGCGCCTTCAGTCTCTATGTCGTTGGTGATCCGGGCCTCGTGCTCAAACTGCATCATCCGGAGGGCGTCGATATCATCCGGGGGCGAAAGGAAAGGTCGGTACATGCTGCGCGTGTTGGTCTCTGTTGCTTCCGCTCTGGTTGTGGGTCGGTGTGGAATAGTGCCCTGTCGACGTCGCACTCCTTGGGGATGTAGTCGTTGTCAGCCTCGTCGAAGTCGTCCAACTCCATCACTTGTCTGACCGTGTTAGGTCGATATTTTGGTGGTGGCGGCGACGGTGCATTGTCCTCCAGGGTCAGTGGTCGAGTGAGCCGGTCTCTTGCCTTGCCGACCCCGGACGTGGAAGCGTGGGGTGCATTCCGAAGTACTTCGTAATGCCGGCAAGAGCTCCCCGACGTGGTACTGGGGCGGTCTTCCGTCTGAGACGATACACTTTGGGTATGGCCCATCATCACCGCCCTCGTTTACTTTGCCGTGCAACGTCCGACCCCTACAAGGCTGACCAACAGCACCGAGGACGACAGCCGCCTCAACGACGTTAGGGAGGAGAGTGGGGTCAACCTGGTGCCAGTGAGCAATCAGCGCCTGATGTTGGGCGGCGTTGTCGCCATGAGGCATGCCTTGACCACGCAGTGGCGCTCGGAGCCGGTGTGAGGGCCGCACTGTGCGCGACCGAAAAGGCCTGGAACTGCACCGCCCCTTCCGCGTTGTGGCAAAGAAGCGCTGAAGGGAGGCTGCGCCTCACCGCGCTAAGGAGACCTCCACGCCGCTGTGGGCGGCCCCACCTGTCACGAGTGGGGCTCTGGGGGTGTAGTAGGATCTAAACCCTAAACCGTCGAAGGAAGCTCAAACGGTCAGAGCTTCTTCATCCGACAGCGCGGCTTCCTGAAGCATGAGAATGTCTGCACGCCTGACCGCAGGATGAACAGTGTCGGCCTCGATCCAAGGCGAAACATGGCCCGCCAAACGCCAGGAGCCCCCAGCGGCGTTTAAGCTGATGACTTAGGCATCTTGCATTCAGCGAGCAGTACGCGAGGGACGTGGGGTCGCGACTGGCCCGGGGTGGCTAGCCTCTCCAACACGCTCGCCTCGATGCTCACCGTGTCGCCATTGCGCCTGTTCACTGGTAGTGGGAGGCGCTCCAGAACAGGCAGAAGCCGCGCCGCCGCCCTCCCGAGGTCCTGGGTTCTGGGTTGACCGGCCACTGCTTCCACATGCTTGAACGCAGGCCAGGAAATGCGCCGCCTTCGACGAGTCTTTGCGGGCATCGTCGCGTGGCCCACAGTTGGCGCTTGGAGCAGGGTCTGGGGGCCTGTATGGAAACCCATCACATAAACGAAAACCCTAAACCCGAACTACTCAAGCTTTTCCTCGCCGGAATGCCGGTGGCGGCCCATTGCGCATCATCGAGGCCTCACGCCGCCTGAATAACAGTTTCATTCGCGGGCCTGTCCTCATGATCTGCTGAAGGTGACGCCTCGCGCTGGTGGGAGCCCTAGACGTGGCCGCACAAAGCTTTCGCTGGAGGTCACAAGGGGTGCCGAGGCTCAAACAAGCGCGACAACACAGCTGCAAGCAGAAGTGCTGCCCCCTACGTTCCTTCTGGGGGTCACGCTCAAATTCGAGGTAAAGCAAGGTGTGACTGGACTGCTGCTGAAGCTGGGCTAAGCCGGCCAATCGCTGGCGTCTCTTGTGCTGGCCAACCTTAAGTCCCCGCTGGAGCATCCTAGCCCGGAGGCCTTGGCTTGTACCGATACACCGCCCTCGCAAAAGTCTCAGGATGGTGGGTTCGAAAGGTGTGCTGCACACTACGCCAGTGGGAGTTGGCCGGGAGAGAAGGCAGACCAACCTGACACAACTCACAAGTCCAGCATCTTTGGGCGGCCGGAATGGCAGCGCTTGCTTCGACGATTTGGAGTTTCACCCCAGGGCGGTCAACCAGCGAAGCCGGCAGCCGGCCGTGGCGGCCATACAAATGATTCCACTTCCTCATAAGCAGTTAGCGTGCACGTTGGCCGGCGGGAACTTGCACGGTGTGACGACAAAGCGGGCGCACCCAACTCTGCTCACGCTAAATTGGTGTCGGTCGGGGGGGCCGGAAGAGGCCTTCGGTTCTTTGGCCTGAGCCGCGGCGGAGCTCGATTTTGGCGGGGGTAGGCTGCAGCATCTGGGCGAAACGGGTCTTCGCTGTCGACTTCTTGGCCCGCGTCTTCGACAGTGGTGGGCGGGGTCGTTTCAGGGGGCATCCAGCTGCCGTTGCCTCTGTGCGGGGCGTGCGGGGTTAGGGGCCCTGTGCCTAACGACCCGGAAGAACCGACCTAACCCTGAACCTCAGAGCGTGGGCGCCAAGGCCGGTCGCGAACTGGCACTGGGCGTCGCGGCAGGAAGCCAGCTCCGGACGCAGCGAGCTGAGCTGCGTGTCGGCGTGTGAGCCTCAGTGGGTGGTGGTGACCTCTGGTAGCCAGTCCTCCTCCTCGTCGGCGCTCGCGCGGGGGAAGTTGTCGAGACCCTGAGTGTACTCAACCACTCATGCGGCCATGGCTTGGCCTTGTCGGGCAGCACAACCGTCGTGTTGGTCCCTCAGAACGAGGACTGTGGTGGGCACGTTGCTGCGCCCACCGTGGATGTACACAATGAGCAGTGCTTCCTTTCCCTTTTCGGGGAGGATGTGATGTTCACACCAAGGCGGGTGGAAGCCACTTGAGCCGTTTCTCCGCATAACCACTTGGACCTGCCATTACGGAAAGGAGACTGGAACCATTTCTCCCACGTGCTCGGCACAGCGCCAGCTTCTGTTGTTTCATTCCAACTTGGATCCCGGCAACATCGCGGCTGATAATCCCGAGAGTGTTCACATGTTGATCGAGAGTCTGACCCATCGTGTGGCAAGCCGCTGCGTCCTTCGGCGGGGCCCCACCGCGAGCGAGGCTGGCTCCAACAGCGATAGAGTTGTAGCCGCAGTTGCCGCTTCCACCAGCATCATACTCCTCGAAGCCCTGCAGGTCTAACGGGGGCGCGGCATTGCGCGGCTTCTTAGACACCCCACCACGGGCTTCGCTTGTCCCCAACCTGGTTGCCAGCAGCGTCCTGGTCGACCTCCATTACTTATGCAGCAGGGGCCGACCGACGACTCTTGGACAGTTCCAGTTGGCGGGGGAGCCTGCTTCCACCATTCGCCGGGGCGCCTCTGTGTGACAGTGACAGCCTTCGGTAACCGAGCTTGCTGACGTGTGAAACTGAAGAGAGAGTCGCCCACATGCACTGCCACCACACTGCCAATCTGATCCTTCGGGGGGGTGGCCTTCAAGAGCCAAGGCCTGCGCTGCTTAGGATATTTGAGCACCTGGACTCCATCCAATCCTGCGCCCGCGACAGCAGACAACACGTCAGCCTCCCTCCACCATCTCGGCGTACCCACCAGGGTCCAGGCAGAAGACGCAGCTTACGGCGGCTTACTAATGTCTGTGTCCTACACTCGTAGCCTACTTTCTGAACATGTTCATGCTGCGGTTCTTGGCTTGGCCCCTGGCCACACATCAAAAATTGCACTGATCAGGCTGTGCATCACTGACTTGCCATAGCTTCGTTGGACAGGATAGGCNNGCAAGTCAGCTCCTGTCCCCCTGCTGGCTTTTGCGTCTCAAATGCAAACATACACAAACACAAACACGCACGAACACACACCCGCGCAAGCGTGCACATAACACCCGTTACCGAGGTGTGAAACCTCGCTTGGACAGACAGGTACATTCAACAGGTCGAGGTGCATTGAAGAGGGGTTCGTGCTGAGTAGTTTGCAGTTATGTCCGACCCATCAAACGGCACATGGCAGAAGAGCTCAGAACAACATTAGTTATCAGTCATTAGCAACCATGGCCCCTTTGCCGTGTCGCCAAATGCCGGTTTCGACAACGCTACAACCGATTTTCGTGCTTGCCGAGACCGTGCATGCATGGCTTGCGGGCATCGTTCACCCGCCGCGAGCGTGAGGTTTCAGATTGCCACGCCATCTCAACATCCCACAAAATGTCAACGGAGTTAGAAAAGGGACGTTCATTGGCACTGGCTCTTGCACCTCTTCTCATGTCCGAATTGCTGCATGACGAAGCGTTTTGTTGAAACGTTGGGTTCCAATATCACAAGATCACAGTGCTAACACCGGCATTTCAACATGTGCTGCGGGCTCAACAAACCTACAGCATTTTTGGGTGGCCGTTGGAGACGACAATGCGCTCATGTTTCTCAACATGTGTAAAGATGCGAATGGTTGCTGCCACCCTGCCCTGCACAAATCTTCGGGCCCAGCACGGACGGCTTTAACGCCACGGCTGAGGGCAGCAAGTGCATGCTGTATCACCTTATCTCATCAAACGAGTCGGGCTGCCGAGCAAGCGTCCCGGCTGCAGCCCGTGCCCATGGCTTGCGGATTTCGACTCACATCTCGACAGCTTTGGACTTTGAAGGGCCTACGACCGACTGTGGAATCTCGGCTCGAAGTGATGGCTTCATGGTCTGCCTGTCGGGTGGAGCAACAACTCGCTTTTCGAGTGTCGCTTCCTGGTGAAAGCTCAGCTTCAGAAACAGCAGCGCCACAGATTGCACTTGCGAATCAAGTCCACCTGCTGCTGGGTGTTACCGGTAACTGCTAACTGCTACACCAGAAATTCCCACGCGATTCCAAGTCACAGCCTGACACCCCTGGAGCTCGCGAATGTTTGCCCTGTGTGCACATGTTCTGAGTTGCACCTTGGGTGCGCAGCCTGCATTCGAGCTGGATCTGGACATTGCCATGCAAGCACAGTCTTTCTGGGAATTTCCAGGAAGCTTGAACGCATCTCCACACAAGCGATTCTGTGGAAAACAGAACATCCAGAGCAGTCTGTGAAGGAGTTTCGGCAAAAACGGAGAAACAGGGGCAGAAAGAGTTCAGTACAACTGGAACACGACTGAACATGAGTCGCTCTGGAATGCATCCATGGGCTCCTACCAAGGGCACATTAACAAAAGTTCCTGCGAGTGCAGAATCAAAGTGCGCACAATCGCAGCACATCACATTAACAGTCGAAGGAGATGAAAGTGCCCGACAGATAGACAACTTCAACTGCGAGCAGCAACGAGGCATCTCAAGCTGCGACCGGCCCTTCAGCCTCGAGTGCAAAAATTCAAGACTGTGACACGACAAAAGTTGGCCACGACCTGCCATGCCGTCTTTTCTTGAAGGTCGTAGTAAAATGGCATGCTCGGAGTCTCGACATTCAACCGGTTGCATCTGAGGTCTCGTCTGGGTCAGATGCTGGACGTCCTGCACGACTGAAGCTAGCTCAAGAAGGCAGGTCCACTGCGCAGCTTGAAAAGCCACAAAAGCCTGCACCACAAAGTGTCAAACACAGGATGTAAAAGTGTCCTTTGCGCAATGCAAGTGCCCGAAGCATGTTCTCTGCCCGCATGCACCTCATCAAAACTGAATGGCTCAATTCTTGATGGGAAACGGAAAATGGCTGTGACTCTGGAGGTGCTGCACATCTTTGCTCCGAAAAATCTTCAAGGGCACCTCAGCAGACCCTCCGGGCTGTCTGTGCCATTCACGGCATCTGGCGGCACCTGGCCGAAGCTGCGGAACAAGTCCCAGCAGGCGTACAAAACGTACAGTGACGCGATTGCCCCTACGGCCCAGTGCCTCAGCCTCAGCCTCGACAGCTGCCCTGTCCACCAAATTTTGCAGAACAGTGCTCTCCTCCCAAGAGGCGGTGCTTGAAGCACAAACCATTCTTACCGACTTTGCTGCTTCGAAACCACTGACATACTTGCAACAACACCCACAACTTGATGACACACAACATGCTGTTGCCAGTCCAGCATGCCGAACAGCGATATTTGAGCCATGAACATCATATTCTCCCAAACCGGATCCAGGTTTGCCAGTCGTCCACGTTCGAACATCGAATCCGCGAACGATTTTCTGACACGGAATGAGTTTGCTCGCTTACCCCTGCAGATGCTTTCTGAAGCACCAAACAGTCCACATACACCCGATAACAAGCAAATCGGTTCCTCGCCTAGAAGACGGACATCACCGCCATCACCAAAGTGGAACAATAGACAGACACGGAAAGGCTAGACACAAAGACGCCGGCAGCAGGACACAGATTCGCTAGGACAAGGATGGACAATGGCACACCATGACATGGACAGCCGGTCACTGGGACACTGGACGCAGTCCCGCACATGAAAACGGGACCAGAACACATGACACCACTTGACACACGCGGACAATGAGACTCCCGTGCTGTGGTAAAAACGACGTACCGGTAAACTCCTATCGAGACACCGACACACGCGGACAAAAAACCTCCGACGACCCCGCCTTTCAGAGTAATCGACAATTAGACTAATACAGGTGGCCGTTGCGTATCAAACACTCCACGTTGCCCCTGTGCAGCTCTGAGTGCTGGCTTTTCCTCTTTGTGACTTCCTAGGGTCTCCAAAGCCCTCATTTGGCAGGACTTGCCCGTATAGGGGGCAAGGACACATGTGCTGGGGTACTGAGGTGGGCTCGCTCAAGCTGATAGCAAGAGCCGAGTCCGCGGTGTGCCGCCGGCTCGCAGACCCCAAAAGTATTGGAAACAGCATACATAATCCATCGACTTGAACCAGGGCAGCCACAGCTAGCCTCTATGTCTCTCTGCCGACTTGTCAAAGAAACAAGCTGCACCTTAGCCTCCATCCGAGTTCTGGAACGCCACACCGTGATTTCAAGACCCGAACCTATGCAGACACTCGTTCGTATTCTTCATCCGCAATCATATAACATGTACTGAACTCTTGTGCCAAGCGATCGCACCGGCTACAACCATTAGCCATGTAGCGTGCCTGCACAAGTCTTATTGGCTTCGTTTGCAGCAAGTGCTGCTACGAAAAATCGAAGCCCGAGCGACAGCAGAACGGAATTCTGAAGGATGTTGTCGGACTCATCAGTATACTGGAGGGTGTGTTGGATCAGCGAGCTTTGAGAAGCTCATTTAATTTACCTGTGGACCGCTGTCGAGGTTTCTGTGGGTTATCTGGGCGTCCGGCATGTTGGGTTTGCTTGATTTCTTTCCCGCTTGCACGAGAGCCAGAAAGCACACCGTGTGCTGGAACCTATATCCACATCGTCCGCTGCGCATTGTCGAAAATGCCCGGCAACATGTTATGACATAGACCCAGCACACATGTCAAGAATCAGAAAACTCGAGATTATCAGTAAATGAAAGCGAGAATCGAGTGAACAGTGACCACTGCTGCGGCAGCAGTGGCTCCCAAATATGTACCAATGTGCGTCCCAAATAGACACAAATTTCTTTTGGTGCATGTTAGGGCGGACTGTCTCGGCTTCTTTTGGAACATCGTGGGTCACTGGTGATTGCAGTGCTCGCTTGCGGGGCTGTAGCGAGCTTCATGGTCTCCTCATCCCGCACCATGTTTTCGAAGACGAATAGCACCCGGATCTTTTGCGGAGTTTTGTGCCTATTCCATCCTTGGGCCCACTCCGCGTGCTTAGACGCTTAGACTCTTGCTTTAGACCCTCCTACCAGGGCTCCGCCAAGGCAAAAGCAGCCGGTCGCCGGTCCGGGTCTTCGCACCTGGCAGCCAGCGAAGAGGTGCGCCGGTCAAGACCAAGTGAGTGCGACGACGTTTGCGAGCGAACGAGTCAGTAGTCGGATTGGCTGGCGACGTGGACGGACACATGAACTCAGAGAGCGATGAGGATTGGAGAGTTTCAAGATGTGATACAATGTCGGACCAGCCGGGATGGCAGGAGCTCTTCAAAGACAAGGATCTTGAGCTCCTGGTCTCCGACTGACAATGTGATTTTCCATACACAGGCGCTTAAATACCACGGGATCCTCGCTGTAAATCCAGCGGAAGCTGCTGCGCTTCTTCAGGAATGCCAACCGACGTTCCTGCAAAATGTCCTGGCACAGAACAGCACTTGTTCGACCTGTTCCTCACGATGCCTGCCGCGGCAGATAAACCATGTCAGGGATTCGGCAGAACCTCACGCGGCAAAAGAATTTTGCAGGTGCTGACCGTGTCCATGCGACAAACACTGATATTGATGCTTTGATACCACCAATCAAGCTTGGATCCACGGCGGCTCTGGGGCAATTTCAGTTGAATGAATCTAAGAGTCGGACACTCCTCTGCTTGGCACACCTGTCGAAATGAACAGGGAGGCGACGCTGGGGCAGACATGTGCTTACACTGTCAGCGCATTCGCGAACATGACAACACCACCACGCCTCTTGATGGCGAGACAGAGGAGGAAGGGTCTCAAAATGCCAAACAACTTTGCAACATGTTCATAACTCGCACTCAGAGATACTCTGTTGAGAGCGCCACCACACTGCGCTTGTCCTTTCGCTGCGGAGCACCTCGGACCGAGTTTCTGAGATGCACCGGGTTTCCTGGAGAAATCGAGTTTAGCAAATCCGTCACTGTGGCATAAGCTTCAGGTGCGAGGATAGACAAAACTAACTAGGTACTCAAATTCACATCTGCCGCCAGAGGTTCTTTTTGCACCAGCGTATGCTTGGTTCCCAAAGTAAAACTGCCACAGCTTTATGCCGGTGGCGGAGGGAGTGGAGAGGCGGGATGCTTTAGCCGCGGCATTGGTTCATGTTCGTACCTAGCAGGCAGGTACTCAAATTCACATCTGCCGCCAGAGGTTCTTTTTGCACCAGCGTATGCTTGGTTCCCAAAGTAAAACTGCCACAGCTTTATGCCTCCCACCATATCTTCCATCCACCTGCACACCAAATGCCGCTAGCCACCGGCATAATGAGAATACCAACGCTCGGTCGGCATCAATGATGCCTGCAGTTGCTCGGCCACGAGCAAAACCGCATGAAAGCTGTCCACAAGAGAGAAGACGCGCTGACGTGAACTCGGCTGCAGGAGATGAATAAACTGCAGGGAAGAAATCTCCTGGATATAAATCTCCATTGTCCTGCTATTCAGCCAACGTCCGCGCCTCCTAACCAGCTCCGAGTCTTCAGAGGAGTGTAGAAGCCAGGTTGCTCCCCCTGCCCGGAGGGAGCCCAGGTCTAGCTTCTTAGCACCTTGTCCAGACCAGCGGTCCGTTCCCAGACGGTGCATGATGGCCTCAAAACGACTCCGGAAAGTTGAGGCAGAGTAGGGCCACAACTTGCAACCACCACCCAGATGGCCAAAGGCAAGACGCACCACGGCGAGCAGGTCTGGTTGGTCCAGTTTAGCCGACTGGTGACGAGCAGCTTTGAAACGAGTCTTTGGTTCGCTAATAGACAGAAGCCAGAAGTGCACCGTGTCATAAACATCACTGGGCAACACCAGGTCGGAACGCAGGGCAGCAAAGGCCTCGCCGATTCTAAGGACAGCTCCCCACGTCAGGGCCAAAAGGCCTGCAACACGAGGCCAACCCCAAATGAGGGCAGTCGTTATGGCCGCGACCAGGACCTGCCAGGGTAAAGCCACATGGTGGGAGTGGGGCTCTTCCCGCAACCAAGAGAACGCCAAATCCCATGCCATCTGCAAGGACCTTCGCAGTGCTGGCTCTCGGCTTGAAACGGCGTTGATGACTTCGCTGTAATGAGAGTAGGGCCACCCTGCCTCAAACAGCTGCCTTCCGTAGCGCACAAGGAGCACATTGAGCTTCTTCGTGGTGGCCGGGTTCAAGTCAAGAAGCGCCTCAAACACCTCATCTTGCTGGAGCAGCCACTCTGAAAAAGCCTGAAGAAGCTTGTCGCGCCGCTTCTGAGTGACCTGTTCGACCGGTCGGCCTTCACCAAGAACCAGCTCAGATCTGGCTTTGGACCTTTTCAAGTCAGCTGCATGGCGCGGGCGAAGAACATGGCTCGGGGCGGCTAACTGCAGAAAGAAAAGACGTTAGCTCAGAAAGACGTGCAATCAATTGGGGATTGCGGCGGCCCGAGTCGGAGAGGGGGAACTCCCCAACAGAGGCACCGAACGCCTTCAAATGGCGGCTGATATGCGCGACCAGGCTTCGCTGTGCAGCATTCAGGGGCCGCTGGAGCGCAGCAAAGGGTATTGGCACAAAGTCGGAATGCAGGAAATTCAAAGCCATGCAAACAATGTGCAACAGACGTTGGTGCATGATACGCCTGCGGAGACGGGAGCTGCACTCCAAAGAGAAGCGGGCGAACACGCCGGCAACAGGCAAAGGGAGTGGGAAGACCACCCCAGAAGGCGGAGCAGGCTTGTCAAGCCTGGGCAGGTGCAAAGTAGCTTTTAAGAAAGAAGCAAAAGTAGTCCGAGTGCGGAGGACGGACCGAAGAAAGCCGCTGGACCAAGAGGCAAAAGACACCTGAGTGCCGAAGCCAAGGGGCCCGAGGCCACGGCCAAGTCCAGGCGGGGGCCGGCTGCACAGAACAGGCCTAGGTCCCTTCAGACATGAAGGAAGCGAGCCGCGAGAGGCACCAAAGATGGTAGGGTGAGGCCTGTCCTCACAAGGCAAAGGGAGCCCAAAAGCCTGAGCCCTCACTTTGCTGCATCTGCTTTGGGCCGTCGGGGCGGGCGAGGGGGCCGCTTTGGCCTCTGAGTATCGACGTTCAGGTCGGCCGGGGGCGTGGGGAGAGCTGCTTTCGGAGTGCCCAAAGTCTCCAGCCGCCGGGCGGTGATCAAATCCACTTCTTTGAGGTACTGCAGAGCACAAGTCGTCCAGCCGACCGGGGATAGCGGAGAGAAGGCACGGGTCCTTGGGTTCACCGACTGGCCTCGACCATGGAACAGCTGAGCCGGGGGCTCCTCCAACAAAGTCAAAAGCCAGGCCAGATCCCACCGGCCGTGGTCGAGCGAGGCCTGGTCCAGCGCCACAAAGGTAAGCGCCAGAAACTCCTGAGCACCTGCTATATCCTGCTCGGTCAGGCAGTCCATGACGTGAGCCAGGCACCACAGGGTATACCCAATCTCTCTCTGGCCTGCATAGCCTCCGAATCTTTCTAGGTATTGGCACATCGACACCTGACCCGAGCATTCTTCTAAGGAGGCTGGGCTCGGGGAAGACGGGCGCAACCTCTTCGCCGCAGCCTGAAGAACAGAAAGGTAAAAGTCCCCATTGCGAGCGGCCAGAGCTGCCTGAAGCTTTTCCCGACGGGCTGCTCCCTTCGCACCCACATAGCTCGAAGAGCCGGAGGCTGAGAGGTCGGTCAGGCCTCCATCCTGCTGGGAAACAAGGTGCTGCACAAGGCTGGCCAGGGCGCTGCTTTGCTGCAGGACGGCGGCTTGGAAAGGATCCGGAGGAGAGGCCGAAACGGCATCCTGAACATCCTGGCCCACACCGGCCAAAGGGTTGGCTGGGGAAGGCTGCTCCTCGACGGGACGGCGTGTGCGAGGAGGTGGGCCCAACAACGAAGCATTCTTTGCAACAGGTAGCCCGGGCCCCTTTGGAGGCAGGAAGTGTTGTTGGTGAGCCGGCTTGGGGTTTGCAACATTGACAACCGGAGCGCCGGCTGCCATCTGCTTTTCCATGTCTTCCTGCCTTTGGCGCATAGTGGAAAGCTTCAGCCGGGGCAGGACAGAGGCAAGCTGGCCCAGCTGAGCCGCCAGGTCGGCAGTGGTAACACGACGCTTCGGGTTGGCTTTCTTTGCCTTTGCCTTGCCGTCCTGTACGGGAGCTGGCTCCTGGGCTTCTTCTAAGGCAGAGTAGAAAGCGACCCTCTCCGAACCCAGCTCTGCCACCCAAGCCCGGGCTGCAGCCGACAACTCGTCCCCCAGAGGCGTTGCCTCCGGCTGGTGCAGGCTGTAAGGGAAGATGCCGTCGGCCACAATGTCCTCGCCCAAATCCCGGAGGAGGTCCAACACTGCAGGGCCGAAGTCCACAAGGAGGACCGGGCACTCCATGTCCAGGGGCTGCTCCACACCTTGCTCGTCCGAAGTCCCTAGAGGGAGGGTTAGCTGAGTCGATGGCCCCACCAGCGACGAAGCCTCGGCTTCGTTGCCCTCGTCGAGGAGGGCAAGAGATAAAAACCCGACAGGAACGCGGAGAAGAACTCCCTCCTGGCGCTTCATCACAGGGATTGCCAAGGCCTCTGCACTGGGAGAGGTACGGTCCGCATCGGCCCAAGCCAGGGCCATGAACTTCAGAGAGCCCTGAGAGAGAACCTCGAGGCTGCCCAAGTCGGTCATTGTTCCGGTGGCAGGGCACAGCCGGCCGCCTCACAGAAAACCTCTGCCTCTGCAAGGGAAGGGAAGGCCTGGCACACGGTGTCCGTGCCGGGCAAAGAGCCGACAGAGTCCTTGAAGAGCTTGCCTGAGGAAAAACGCACGGGGCACTGGAGGCCCTCACACCTGAGCACAATGTAGATCCTGGGGCGCAAGGTGGAGGGGAGACGGGCTGCAGGCCGAGGGGTGGGAACCACGTCCTCGAGGACAAGTCTGGCCCACTGACCAGCCTTCCAGGCACGGGAAGCGCGGGCCTCAGGTGAAGATCCGGACCCAGTAAGAGAACGGCAAGAATGCAGGCAATGGCTAGGCAGAGGAGGGAAGCCACCCTCAAGGGCGTTGTAACGGGCTGTAAGCTGGTGCACAGCAAAGGGCCCTGGAGCCGCACGGGAACCCGGCTCGACAGGGGGCTCGGGACTAACTAGAACCCAACCTTCACTAGAACCCCTAGGGCTAGAAGGGGGAGGGCGGATTGCCAAAGAAAGCTGACGAAGGGAGTCGGCCAAAGAATCCAAGGCGTCAGAAAGTCCAGGGTCACTCATGCAGGTAAGCCCGAAGGCGAAGATTCGGAGGCCTCTTGGGCTGCACAGGAGGAGTGGAAGCCGGGGCTGGTTCCCGAAGAGGAGTCCTGAAAAGGGTGTCCCTGAAGAATCCCAAGGTAAGAACAACCCCCGAAAGAGCCCCGCAAAGGAAGCAAAGGGTCACAACAAGAAGCGACCCTGAACAATGCGAAGGGCAACCTAAGCCCCACCAGTTGCTAGCGACTCCGCTCTGAACGATGCGGAGAGCTTGCTCGAACCACCACATGCTTTAGCCGCGGCATTGGTTCATGTTCGTACCTAGCAGGCAGGAAACAGGGCCATGAAGAGATCGTCTGCCGTTGATAACCAATGCAATGTGTGCCTTCCGGTTGTTTAACTCAAACAAAAGTCGGCACAGGGCAATTTTATATCAATAGACAAAAATCCGTGTACTGTCGCAAGATGCTCCAATACGAGCAAGTCGTGACAAAACCTGGGATGAAACAAGTTGCACTGGAGAGTGTACTCAGGTCGCCACTTTCGCAGCATCAAAATGTGCAAAGCACAGGTCGGATATGCTGCAGTCATAATACTGACACACCTTGGCAACAACACTCAGGTTCGGACGGGAATGGTTGGAAGTTGTCCTGCAAAAAAATGTCGGGCAATGTCAAGCTTCCTACAAAGGCTAGTACGGAAAACGAACAGTGTGGTTACCCCGTCAACCCACTACATAGACAGACTGCGATTGTCAAAGGAAGCAAAGCCAGTGCAAAGCTGTCGTGGGTGGCCTCGTCACGTCTCTGGAAGACTTATGTGCTGGCAAGGAAGGCACCTCAATGACAGTTGGCAAACACCGCTGGAACGATTCCCGGCACCCACACTTGCGACATGCTTTCGTTCTTCACCACTGCAAAGGGACAATGCTTTTCTGTTATATTCTGCTCAATCTGTGGCCATGTGTGATTGACGACGCCTGTGGCTCTGCGTTGAAGACAGGAGGCAGTTTCTTTCCAGTATGAGGCAGCTTCTTTCCAGTATGCCGAGTTGGTGGAAAAGCTATTCACGCAATTTGTTCGGAATCGCCACCATGCAAAGACTCTCCGAACGTCATCAAAGGCTGATCATTGCAGGTAAAACCAAACCGTGAGTCCGCCGAGGCCACAGGTCTCCGCCGTCTTGATGCTTAATACCCACCAATCACTGGCATGCGTTTTTTGGGGCACATTTTCGACCCCCGCCCCGGCTGGCCCCTTCTTGACCTGTCCTTTGCCTTCACCCCAATCCATTTGGGCCAATTCCACTCGGTTTTACCGCCGTTGTGGCCCGCCTGTCCCTGCCCTCCCCTCCCGTTAGCTGGTGCAGCGGAGATTATCCTTTTTTCTGGCGCACCCCCGCCAGCCCCCCGCCCCCTTCAGCCCCGGCTGGCCCCTCCTTGACCTGTCCTCGCCGCTGTTTGGGAGGGGCTGCTGCACTGTCGAGCCGAGGCGGGCTGCGTAGCGTCAGAATGAGAGCCCGGATTTTTGGGCGACAATCGTTGCACCTTCGTCTTGTGGAAGCACACCCTATTGCCTTGCATTTTCACCGAGCTCCAGTTTTCCAAAGGTTCGAAGCGCACCCGAACAGAGTGAGTGTGCGAAAGCTAAACCCTCCACGCAAGTATTGCCATTCCTGATCCTGTTTGAGCAACATCCACCAAATCGGATGGCTGCACTGCATTTTATCATTTCAACATATGGCCGTGCCGTAGGTACAACTATGGGCAAGCATAGGCAGCATAGCCTCCAGTGGGGAAAGGTCGGAGGCACATTCCCAGTAATTATCCAGTAAAACATGCCTCTGACCTGCAAGTCTTTCAAGTAAGCTGTGGGCAAAAACCCTTCTGTACATAGCTTGTCTTGGTGGAGCCAACAAAACATGCCGCCGAACCTAGCAATCTGTGGGCCTGCGTGATGCATGCAGATTCGAACACAGGTTGGGCCACCTGTAAGGTTTCGGACTTCATTGAAGGCTTTTTCTGAGCTCCGCAGTTCGTTGCACCTTGCAGGCCCGTGAAGGTGAAGATGTCGAGGTGCCTGGCAACGTTTCGGAGCTGCACCAAAGACGTCCTTCAGAAGGAACACTGCAAGGAGCCGGGCTGACTAACTCCTTGCCCTCCAAGTAGAAAGGACCAGAAACTCTTCGGGGCCAAAGCCTGCGGAAACAATACGGACGCTGAACAGATCAGTCTGGCACACTTGGGAAACTCTCAATCCTTCTATCAACAATGCGCCGTTACGTCGCCGTCCAGCTCTCTGTCCAGTCTCTCCCTCAACATCTCAAGACCTGACAACCTCTCCATGCAAGCGAGTTGTGCCGACTTCCCACACTATGCCTCCCAGAAACAGCAACCTTGGTGCAAAGGGCAATGAACCTCCGGCGAGTTTCGATACGCCAGCAGTTCCTGTGCGAGCCAATCAGGGACTGTATGCCACATGGCCGACCAATGACACGTGGATTGTGAAGCGTCGAAGCACAGGCAGTCCTTGGAGTTGAAGGGCTTGCCCAGGGTTGCAACCTTCACCAATGCAACTGCCGTCGAAACAAAGCCGGCATCTGATGCCATCAGGCGACATCACAAGTTGGGATCACCCTTCGAGCAGCTACTGCATGGCTACAGCAAACTGACGGGCAGTCTTCACTCTTTTCAATCCCGTGCCTCGAAAAGGACCACTCCCAAGGACCTCCAAAAGCGACAAATCAACTGCTGCCACGTGCTTGTCAGCTCTAAGCATCCGGCCAAATGTCGCAGTTCAGCCCGTAGGGACGTCGGCCCAAGAGTTCCGGGGCCATGATCCTGTACAGTTGGTGAGCGCCACTTCTGGCTGCGCTTGCAGAGGGGGACATGCGGAGATGCAAGAGCACAAGCCATCCAACAGCACCCAAGCCAGTTATGCGGATAAACCAGAGAACACCGCTCGTACCCTACCACAAGCGCTCCAGAGTGTGCCGGTCTCATCTCGACGTTTGGCCGCCTTGAGCAGAACGAAAACATTTCTCCGCCCATCACTCTTCACATGGACAGCACATGCAGCTGCACCGAGGGCAGCTCATCGTCCAGCAGCACCGCTGTACCAAAATCTGCCAACTTGTAGCAACCTGACGCACGACATGCGATCTGTCGAAGAGTCTTATTTGACTTCACAGATGCTTCCCGCCCTCGCAACGGAACCCTCACCTGGCCTTGGGCCCACAAGATGTTCTCGCTCTTGACATCCTTGAAAGCACGTCGTCAGCACGTCTCTTCCGCACTCTGGCGCTTCCACACCCAATCTGGGCTCAACGCCCTGTGGGCAACACCATGACGGTGCAGGAAGGTCAGGGCAGACAGTAGGTTTCGCAGCACCTTCAACTATGTCGACGAAACGAGGGAGATCTGCTTCTTGTGTTCAGATATTACTCCGCTCCTGAAGCACTTCCGACTCTGGGAAGCGGAAGCGGCCGGGCTCGGAGAGGATCTTTACGCAACCTTCGCCAAGGTGGCCGAGACAGGCGCAGAAGTGTTCAGCCATGCGCTACTACACTGACATGTTGAGACTGTTGAGAAAGCTGCCGTCTGCTGCTGCGCCATTGCCTTACTTGGCAGCTAGATGCAGCTAGCGACCGGCGGACACAATGGCACAGGCTGCAGAATATTCAATAATGGCCTTCGTGCTTGCTGAACCGGCTTCCGCCGACAAAGCTTCCGGCTGTAAGCACGTCGCTGTGCTGCCAAGCTTTTGTCAAAGTCCGCTCGGAGATTGCCTGCAGCTTGTGGATTAATGGGGATGCAGACAGCTTTTATTGCAGCATATGCTTTGATGGTGATCATGGTCTCCACCTACGAAATTCCAGCCTGCTGCAAAGATCATGTCAGCCAAACTGAAGGAGCACAGTTCCATAACCTGACATTGTCACCGCTGCTGTGCACGGTTGTGCCGTCATTGGGAGGTTCTACCACACGGACTCAAAACTTCGTGCGCAGGTCTCTCAGCAGCAAGCCAAGTAGACTTCTCTGTCCAGGCCCGTCGGTCCTGCACCGAACCAATAGAGCCGCTTTGTGAGAGTGTAAGCCTCATTTAACTCTGCAAGAATGCTGTGGCGTCCTGCAAACCAATCCAAATAAGCAACGAGACATGGATGCCTCGGAAATGTTTTCCAACTCAGCCATCACGGCAGGGCTGCAAAGGCCTACACAGGCTGAGGCGCCTGAGGTCCTGGAGCTTCAAGTGATGAGCATCACACTCTACACCATCGGAACTGCGAACTCTTTCTAGGATCTCGGCCCCGGAGACACGGGATCCCCAACCTCAGCTCAGCAGACGGATAAGGTGGTCTTCTAAGTGCTTTCAGAGAATCTAGTCTGCTGGGGTTTGTTCTTTACATCTCGCCCCCTCCAGGCATCTTTGCTGGCCGAACTCCTACTGATGCCACATGGTTTCATCACGCATGCCATACATCTCGACGAGGCCAGCACCTCCTCAGCATACTTCGCTCGACAGTGGAATACCACCGAGATCTGGAGCTGACATGATGGGTTGCACAAGAACGAGCCTGGACGAAGCTTCCTGTGACACAGCCCTTCATGTCACCAACATCATGGCGACATGAATACAGGGAAAAAGCCTTTCACCTTCAAGTTCCGACGAAAGTAAGAGCAAAACCCTGTGCTGTTCCACGACGGCCCGCCTCTTGCTGTATCTGACGCTGGATGGCCGCGTTGATGGCACGCATATGCTTCAACGCAACCTACACGGATCGTGGTGTGATGAGCACTCCACATATAAACTTACGAGCACACGGGATTTCGGTGCTGAACTAGCAGGTCGACCAGGCAACAGCTATTCAACTATCCCATCCGCTCCAAACGACCGGGCTGGAAACCTGGCCTGCGAGCTGTCGATGGAAAGGGCCCCATATTCCTGGCATCAGTGGTCCAACTTACAGCGGCCGACGCTACAGCACGATACCAAAGAGTTTCCTTGCACCAGTGCGAAGAAACGAAGCAGGCAAAGAGGCTTCCGCAGCCACCAGAGCAACTGGCCGGATGGGCTGGGCAGCTTGCTGGAACACGGCCAAGGAAGACCTCGCCTCGCACATCGGAAACACAATGATTGACACATCCTGCAGGAAACCTCCGTGGGTCTGTGAGCCATGTCTGTGGCACAACCAATCATGGCCTCGTTGTTCAAAACTGCACAGAAGCCGAGGACCCGTCCAGTTGCCCCACATGACAGGTGCTTGCCTTGAACGTATCCTGCGAACAGAAATTGCGATACACACGAGACAATAACACCGCAGACACCCAACCCAAAGAAATAATGGAAACGGAGCTTCCAGAGCGATATTCACCACCATGAGCGAAACCTTCTAACTTGATTCAGCAACGTCGGGACCTGATTTACATGGCCCTCTCCTCGGTTTTGCAAGCGCCGTCCGGTCTGGAAGCCGCGGCAAGCCGCGAGGAGTTCCGACTGGCATGATTCAAATCCGCAGTTTACAGCCTGCTCGAAAGTTTGTGAAAACACAACAACTGCGACTGCGACCAGAAGCTTGGCTGAAATGGCCACGACACTTGCAAAACTTGAAGTTGTAACTCCAAATCCTGCTGTAGCTACAACTGCAGAACGGATTCTGCACCTTGGAAAGCGGCTGGGTTCGCGTGTCTGACTCGGCGGCCCGCGCCATTCACCATGTCTGCTCAAACTGGACAGAACGTGGTATATGTAAAGGCTAGGCTGGCACAAGCCAATGCTGTCAGCGCTACATTAAAGTCCAAATTATCCTTTGTCGCTGTGAGATTTTGTGTCGTGAACGAGCGGTTGACACCTCGTTTACTGCTGAACCGAAACCCTTTTCTTCGTCTCTGGCGAAGCGAACATGCACCTTCGGCTCTTCGCACTTGCAAGACCGGACTTGCAGTATCCCCACATTCAACTCTGAAGCCGTACCAGATCAATACAAGCGCCACAACTACACCAGCAAGTCTACGTCGCTCGTGGTGGTAGCGGCTTTGACTGGGTAGCCAAGTCTAACGAATTTCATTCTAACTCTCTAGTGCATGAAACATTGCTAAGCCGTCTGCAGCCATTGCAACAGTGTTCAAGAAGCGTGCTTCAAGAAGTACCGTGGAGGGTTCCGTATTTCACATCTTCAAACTTCCTCGTCCTAATTCACTAAGCTTGCTCTTGATCTGCTGTGCCTCGAACCTCAGTCCGGACTTTTTTAAGAGAAAGCGAAGGTCGGAGCCGATGGATGCATCGGATCGTCGCTCGGCCTCGATGCTTTGGACCTCAAAAGAGAAAGCCAGGCGATGCTCGGATGACTTTCGAAAGGCGTGGGACGGTGTGGGGCCAAGGCTTTTGCTTTTTCGTCTTTTTGCTTTCTTCAGCCCCGGTGCCTGTCACCGGAGCAAGGGCCCAACGTACGCACAGAACGACGCAGGAGAGCCTTCGGCAACCAGATGCTCTGAAAGTTCGCCTGGAACTGCCGCCTAGCAAGGTTGGAACTGGAGAAGCCAGAAGCTGGAGCCTCACCACTTCCGGGCCTGCTCCGGCAGAAGTATTCTCAACAAGCTGAAAGCGTTGGCTTCATCGCCTGCTCACGATGGTTCAGCTGAAACGCTTGCGGTGGCGTGTTTCTGGGGAGACCTGACTACTGTACTGGCTTGGGTATCTTCAGCAGTGTCACACCTCTTCACAAGACTGGCTTCGCTCACGAGCTCTTGCCTTCAGGCGTTGGCAGTGCCGTCTCCTGATGGCGCAGCTTGCGGACCATCCTGGGGCATGAAAAAGACAGCAGGCGCTACAGAGGCGGCGGGGTGAGAAGACGCGACTAGCTATCAAACATCCCTGATGCTTTGTTGCTTGGCTTGCCACGTCGGCTGTGGAAGTGGCTCGTGTGTCCATACCTACTTCCGTACTCAGACAGCAGGCTTTCTGCATCCGCCTATCCCGATCCCGGAACAGCCCATCAGGGCTGGGCTCTTTCGGGATCTGCTCACGCTGATCCGAATTCCGGCCAAAAGCTCGTACGGCGTCCGAAGGGGATGGTTGCGCAACGTCTGCGAAATCAAATCTGCCGATAAGAGACGAAGAGCTCGGATGCGCCTCCCCCCCATTTGCAGCAAACACGTGCTCCAGTTTGGCTGGTCTTCATCGGTTATGACGTCTTGGAGATATCCAACCCGCAATGCATGCCAACTGACTGTTCTAGTTTTCGATATGCGTTGGGTCGCTAAATATGGATTCGTCTCTGAGATTGGGGTTTTGTGAGCGTACTTTTTGTGTTGTTGAGACTAGCTTCACATGTGCTGACTGTGTCCCCTGTCTGGCGGTTTGGTTTTGAGTGGTTCCATTGCCAGTTTCATCATGCTTTTGGGTTACATTCCTCCAGATCGTATGAACGGAATGCAGGTGCCTGTGGGTCGGGAGGGTCTAAATTCGCTACCAAGCTCGAACTGAAAGCAGGATGTGACACCGACAACGTGAGTCACACCAACGTGCTGAGGCGTGGTGCACGATCCCCTGTGGCCATGTTATGCGCTCGCCGATCCTGGACATTTTCATTCGCCCATTTATGATTTTTCTCAATGCTACTTCAAGAGTCAGGACTCAAAAAGCCAACCATGGCGACCGAGGCAACGAAAACCCATGTAATCCTGCGCATCCGAGTGATGCTGCTGGGTTCCTGACGCGGCCCATTCCACTCGCGGAACAACTTGTCCCCCCAGCTCCAGCTTGTAGTCCTCGGCAGGTAACCACGATTTCTCGATGCACGCCATGGAATTCGACAGCTCGGAGCGCGGCTAACTCCATTCCAAGATCCCAAATCTGGAATCCTTGCTTCGCCTGAGCATCACTAGGGGGACCCAACAAATCAGCCACTCCTTGGTGACATGGCATGAGTCAACGATGCGTCGCTTGCCATGTCAGACTCTGGGTGTCGACACCGATGTCTCCACTACTCGAGACTTCGAACGTGCTGCACTGCGTCCGGCTGGCCATCTGAGAACTCCGACCAGCCATGCCCCAAGCGCTGCTAGCTGCACACATCCTGCGCCTGGGTACCTCGGAACGTTAAAACGGAAGATGCAGCCGGAGATTGAGTGAAATAGTGCTCCTCCAGGGATCGGACTTGTCTTTGATGGAGAAGCCAGTGCAGCTACTGCAGGGCAGCGTCTTTGCACAAGTCATACATGCAGCTGAAGAAAGCTCTCCACAAACTAGTGTACAAAGAAGTGTAACAAAGAGCCCAACCTAAACAACAAATCACGCACCATGTCATGTGTTCTTTTGAATGCACTTCCGAAACTGCACAAAGGAGCAGAGCCTGTAGGTGCTGCCTCGATCGAATGAGGGGCAACGGCCATATGACAAACACACATCCATTCCTGCACAATCCGCAGTGTCTTGCGACATGCAGCAGCTGGGCGCCACACCACATGTGTAGCCTGCCGCACATCGTCAAATCAATCTCGGAACGACCCGTACTGTAGCAGAAGCGTGCTTGCACTTCTTTCGCCACATCTACTTTGCTGGAAGGATCCTAGACTGCCAGTGCCTCTGAGGTTCAGAAAGCAACGCTATCCCATGCAAAAACGTCAACAAAAGCTGAGTGGCCGTTTCTGCTTTTGCAAACCTATGTCCCGGATTATCGGCTGCATGGCCCTTGCAGGAGGCCAGCTGCGACGCAGAAGTGCCAACTAGTCTCCTCGTGGATCTTTGCTGGCTATGGGGAGGAAGATTGACAAGCATGGGTTTTCTTATTCATTCATGCACGTTGTTTTTTTGTGCTTGGCTGGAAATTAGAAGGAGGAGGCACTCATCAGAACCCAACGCCCCAATGAGACACAACCAGCTAAGAATGAAAACATACACTCACATGCAACGGACCATGAGGGCATGCATGCGTCTGCAGGCAGCGTAAGCTCTCACCTGGTTGTAACAAGCAAACACCATGCAGTGGTGGCATGGAACAGCATCAGGGATTTGGTTTCGGCCGCCCCACCTTCTTTTTGGAGTCTTCGAAGTTTGCAGTGCAGGATGTTCAGGAGAAACGAAACGTGAACACTTCAAAACCTGATCTGGCTTGGGCACAAGCGCACGGCTTGGGAGGACATTTAGCAGAAGCCCTGAAAGGAAAGCTGAAGCTGCGCCTATTTCTCCGGCGACGAGATCACCGTTTTGGCAATTCCACAACCTGGCAAGTCACAAAAAGCTGGTCTCTGCTAACAAGTCGCCCTGGCAGCTGGCAAAAGGCCTCGAACACAAAGGCTTGCAAAACACATGAAATTGTGCATCCGTCTGGAGCCACAACACACTGTCCCTACCCGTTTGGAGTTTGCATGTTGCTTTCGTTTCATAGCAACACAAGTGTGTCCCATGTCACAACAATGACACAGGCTAAGTTCACCCTGTCATCTGTTTCTGCGCTTAGGCAAAGCTGAAACTACAAACCTCCACCGACCTTGACTGTTTCTCGTGCCCCACACTCAAGAAAGCATTATTCCAAAAAGTGCGAACACTCGCCCCGTGCAGCAAAGTGGCTCTATGGAAAGAAACCGAATGCCACCTCTCAGCCACTTTGAGCCTCTGCAGGGAGCACGTTGAGGTTGCTGACCCAAAGGCGCAAACCAGCATTGCGATCAAGTATGCAAGGCAATGCATTGTACGGGCATAGAATGAAGACACCTGAAAGACTGAGCCACACGCCAAGGCTTTCCACGTCCTGCAAGCGAATATGACCCACGCATGCCTCAAGTGGCCGTACCTTGCAAGAACTAAATAAACTCCACTCTGCAACGGAAGGCGGGCTTTCAACATCTCCTTGTACGCCTGTGCCATTTTGTCCGACAGCCAGCAATCACCTCCAGGCAAGTGTACGACAACGATGAATCACTGTCACGGAGAACCAGCTGCTCTTTCGTGCAATTTTTATGAAGTCACACACAGACATGCTTGAAAAGGAAGTCGTGTATGCAAGACTTCATGGACCCACGCATGCCTGGTGCCGAAGTCCATGTGTGGCGCTGAATGTTGTCGACAACCTGCAAAGCGCTGTTTTCTGCTGTCTGCATGATCACATTATGCTCCGAAATATGTTCGCGGAAGCTCCCAGACTCTCCCTTGTTTCTCTCGTTCCCTCGTCCCTCCTTTTGAACCTCACTCAAGTGCAAACATTCATCCCTCCCCGACGGCGAGAGCATTCGATTGAAGCACTCACGGAGAAGCGCTGTTTTGCAAATGCCCAGCCCTCAGTGTTGACTTTCCCTAGCGGCTAGCGTCTTGTTGCCTTCAACCATCACTGCGGGCCAGACCTCTGACCATGCCTCATTCACAGAAAGCCGGAAAGCTTTCGCGCGCTTCTTGACCTCCATGTCAAAAGCTTACGTCTTGATGATGGCACAGCGAAGTCGTGCAACTTCCATCCGGCCTTCTTTCCAACATGTGTTTTGCCTGATTTGGTAATGACGCGAGAATTGTCATGGGAGCTCCGACAAATCCACGATGTGGCGGATTCCCGACGGGGCGCAGTCAGAACTACGTTGCGAAACAGGCAGGTCACATTTGTTCTGACTTTGCCGAGGAGCTCGGTTCCAAAACACACCGCTGGAGGTGCATCTTCCCCAACAGCATGCCCACCTCAGCTACCCGATACCCAATGCAACAGCACACCACATCCAGACAGCAAGATGTGAAGCATCCGATCTCCTAGCAGCAGCCCCACACGACATGTCTTCAGTATAAGGACTCCTGCGTGAAATAAGCTTAATGGACGGCGTACTTAGGCAAGGTTAAGTTTGCTCAAGCATCCTGACAAAAATAATTCGATGCCAGACTTCTCTTGCAAAGGGAGCCAAACAAGTCTGTGCGACTGCTCTTCACTTTGAAATTCAGCAACTTTAGAAGGCACTGGCCACAAGACTTAATCTATGCCAGCAGAACGATCAAGGCGGCGGCTCTTCTGCGAGAAGCCTTCGTACCAAACAACTAGCTGTCTTTCCGGCAGCATGTGAACATCTAAAACTGCAGAGAACGAACAACGAACAGTTACTGTTTTGCTCGTGAACTCCGACACCTGAACGCACGAATACACGGATCTAATCCTACCTTATAAACCACAGCGAGGCACAAGACAATTCCCATCCAAGCCATACCACTACTAAACATTGCGCCTCACCCGACGAAATCGTTCGAATTTGATCGGCAGGCTGATCCATGCGATGGATTGCTGCACCCGCGGGAGAACTGAGGCATCAGCACCAGACATGGGCAGGAAACCATGCCAGACCATCAGCGCAATGAGGGACGCGGTGCGCTGCAGCAAAGGCTAGTTGGCCATTTCCAGAAAACGCTGGACATGGATGACACACAAAGTAGCTACAATCAATCCGCCGCTGTCCAATCTAATTTTACATCAACGAACCTCGCCCTCGCCCAAATTCGCCACCAGAAACTCGCCACCGTCTGGAAGGCCTGCCAGGCTCGTTAGCGTTCAACGCAACCGAATGAGAAGGTGACCAACAGCCTCCAGTCTTAATTAACCATCCTGTCAATACTATTCAATGCCTGCGCAACTTGAACATGTGACTATGCCCAGCCTTCCAATCTAAATCTTCCGCAACCCGTGTCTCGAAGCTGTTTTGACTTTGCAACCTAACTGCGAACTCCATCTACCTGTTTGTCTTCAACTGAAATACGACAGCTAGGAATCCGACAACAGTGCGCATTTTAACACATTTGCCTTCATCCACCAAGTGTGGCAAGATCTCCTCAAGATCCTGCGTCGGCATAACCGCAACACACATCAACACGAATCGACTGGTGCTGCGAACGGCGGTACCAGAACTGAACATCAGCAAGCTCCACCGCACATGAATGCACATGTCTAAATCCTCGAGTGCCAGAGATGATGGTATGCGTGCCATGTGTCCCGCAAGTCTTTGGCCCATGCAAAAGAATACGGTATGTTTGTGAACCTGCGGTAGTAGTGTGGGGTGGGTGTGAACTTGAACGACTGTGCTGTTTGCTGAGGTGTTAACAAACCTTCTAATCAAAATTCAATTTACCATATGTTGGAAAAGCACTTAATAATACCATCTTATTGAGTTGCATCAATCTGGCAAGCTCTGTTCAGGGACGCTTTCATTTCATGCGAAACTAGGCCATACTGTCACTCGCACTGCTCCAAGCTGCCCACTGTTCCAGAAGCTGCGACGTAAAAAACTGCAAATCCTTTCTGCAAATTGAACATGGACGTAAGGCCGCACAGTGCGCATAAAAATCCGTGTTACCACACAAACTGTCGAACTACGCAGCTGAGATGGCCCGATTCCAAAGCATGACGCCATGGCTGATGGAGCCGCTCCGCACACAGGTCTGGCAGGCAACCGCAGTCGATGAAATAGCATGAAAACCTTATTGAGAAGCTCCCTTTCGGCTTATGCAACTCTTCCAGCACCCCTGCAACCTTTTTAGACACAGCTGTGTCCAAAAAACATGTCGCAGGGAAGGCGCGCTGAATCGAAGGTCACACATCTGCGAACACACCAAAAAGTTACAAGTTCTGCTGGCATCACACTCCTTCGGCTTCGAGCGACTGCAGCACGAGAAAAATGGTTTTGATGAAACAAAATGTCCACGGACTTTCATGAGACGGTGGCTTCCAATACGCACCCGGAACCTCTAGCACACCCAACTGACGCCCGACGCCCGCACGCACTTTTCAGAGACGCACTGGATTACTACCAGCACAGATGATTTGTTCCATGCTTCTCCACATGAGATCAGACGACAACGCCACCTTATCAAACATCCTTTTGATTTTATCCACACGGGAGCCAGCATGACGCGAACCGGCGGACTACGTTTCCATGCTCTATGACCCTATGCTAACGATTGAATATCAGGTGCATCATTTATCTTTATGCGACTGAGAAAAAGAGATGATGGAAAGCACCGGTAAAAGAGAGTCGTGCCGGCGTGTGAAGAGAAGAACAAGAAGTACACAGGACCACACATCCCGCACAAACTCTGCTTGCAAATGTGACCCTGTCGTTTTGCGTGAGAATGCGTTTTGGCTTTTGTCTACCCAAGATTCTTAGATTTCCGTAAGGCACACTGCAAAGAGCATGGAGACTGACTGGAAGGAGGATGTCTTCTTAGTGTGTTTGGTGCATCTTGCCTTGTGCAGCTAATCGCAAGCTTGTGCAGCTTGTTGCGCTTTGCTCCGAAGTTGCAGTCCCTGTTTCTTCCTTTTTGTTCGGTTCATCAAAAGATCATCATTACACCAAAGATGCTGTTCCAGAGCAAGCCACTTCTGGGTTTGACTCTTATGCATCTGCACGCGGGCCTGCCACTGACTGTGGGAGAAGACAGGCTCTTCGCTAGAGTTCAGCAGTCGATTTTTCCGCGTTGAGCACCAAGATAGAAGGTCAGCACAGGGCACAGCCAAACCCTCAACCCTAAATCTTGAACCTTAATGAAGCCGGGCGTGACCTCTCCGGTGGTTGAATTATGAACAAGAAAAAACCTTTGCTGCGGCGCGCGCGGCGCCGAAAAATCGCTGTTTCTTGCTTTCTTTTGCAGGGAACGACACAAGCAGCCACCTGAGGGGTACCGTCTAATTAAAGTCGGCGCCTCTCAGTGTGCTTGTGCTGTGCAAGGCTGCTT
>CAJNJA010017433.1:0-10963 GCA_905231915.1 Symbiodinium necroappetens
GGGGGGGGGGGGTTCTCAGGGGGGCGAAGGCGAAGGGAGGGCTTGGGGATCGCACAGCACTTCACTAGTTTGTCCCAAAGCTCTGTAGGCCAAATGCTGCACCCTGTGCCCAAATCCCAGACCCCTGAACTTACAATGTTGTCACTTGGTCCGGCAAGCTGGATTGTCACAGGCCTCAAGCCTGGTGTGCATGGCTTTGGAGACCTCTCCCAGGATTCAGGATGGTAAAAGGCCCTCAGGCTTGGCTTCATTTCGAGCTCTCAGGCTTGGTTGGTTGGTAGGGTTCTTCGATGCTTTTCCATCCCAAAACTAGCACTCAACACGAACTGCAAATACTAACCTCGCCAATGTGTACTACTTGATTGCTACGAGGACTAAGGACTACAGCTTGTACCAATACTTCCTATTAATACGAGTACTGGCGCGAAGTATAAATACCAGTAACTGGTAATACCAATACCAATTACTGGTACTAGCACTAACACTAGCAGTCACTAGCACTGGCAATAAATGCTCATACTGGTACCAGTACGAATACTGAATACGAACACTTAATTAGTCGTGCCAATATTAATTAGCACTATTCGTACCAGTACAAGTATCAGTACTAGCACTACGCGGTACTACGCTGTAATGCGTAGTGGTACTACGTGGTACTCGTACAAATACGAGGTACTAGTACTGGTGCAATACTTAAAGCTAAGAGGGCGGGGAGTGGGTGGGGGAGAGGGGGGGGGTACAAACGGCAGTGGCACATCAACCTTGCATAAAACCTAGCACCTAATCTCTGAACACCCAAAGGGTTAGCCTAAAAACCGCTAAAGTTGAGGCTCAGGTTGGCATGTTTTTAGTCTTCAGGGACCGACACATTGGACTGCTCTCGGCTGAATATACCAAGCTACATTAGCGGCCTTGGTGGGCTTCTATAGTATATCAAACAACCTCAGCGACTAAGTAGAATTGTTGACGACCCTGTGCCTTCTAGAACCCTCAGAGTAGGATCCTGGCAGAAGCCCTGCTTTGGACTCTTGGACATTACAAGAAAGTAGGCTAAGTTGGCTAGGTACTATCTACTAGCCCAAAATCCAGAGTTGGGGTTTCGGGTTGAGGGGTGTGTTTCGGCTGGGTTGGTAGAATGCATCTGCAAAATATATGCAGCACGACTCCCGCAACATCCAAGCTAGGACTCGAAGAGTTTCGTGACATCGACAGGGTCGAGGTATCCCACTGTGAACAGAAAATCGCAACACAAATGCAACACCTAAAACAAACCCCTAAACCCTGAATCACGAAACCCTAAAACCTGAATCCAAACCTGAATTTGGATTCAAGCGGCTATTGGGCGCGACGCGGAGGCGGAGGTCGTTGTTTTGGCCAGGGATGTAGACGTACCTTGAGCACTATGGTTCCGGGAATAGAGTTTAATAGAGTTTAGGGTTTTCGGGGTAAGGGAGCCGAAGGAAATTCGGGCTTAGGGGTTAGGGAACAGGGCTTCAGGAACTTTGGCAACCCGTCTAAGCCGTCGTTTCGATGGCTTGGCTCAGCTGCTTGCCATGCTTGGATTCCAAGTGCAGAAACTGGCTCCAGCTTCAAGGCGTAGCTTATTTCGTTGAGGCCAACAAGTTGACAACAAGTTACTCGCTATGTGCTGCAAAAGCTGCAGTCGGCATAGTACAGCAATGCCTACGTGAATGCACCATCATGTGGAAGATACTCATTTCAGGGATCCCTAGCAAAGGATCGCACCGGCCATAATTGAGGGCAAAGGAAGATCCGCAACCCCGCGCACCCCGATATTCCGTTGACCTTCCCTAATGTCGCCTCAGCCCTGAACCGGAAAAGGCACGGCTTTGTCCAAAACAAAGAAGCTCTGAGGCCTCGGGTTTCGTGAGGCTTCACGAAACCCTACACCCCAAATTCCCCGAAGGCGCGAGAGCGACTCGACTCTAATCCTAAGCCAGCACCGGAAGACCCGAATGAGTAAGCCCCTGATGAGGCGATCCCCCAAACTCCAACGCGGAGCCGCAATCTAACCCTAGACAGACCTTCATGCACAAACCCCTCTTCCGGACCAGGTGCCGGTTGCCCAACTCCCGGAAAGCCGCGGAGTTGAAGGCGGGCTGCAGGGCTTCGGGCTTGGGGCGGCAAGACTCCCTGCGTTCTTGGGGCTCTTTCCTTTGATTTCCGTATCTATGTCGTTAAGCATCTGCGTTCTTGGGGGTTCAAGTCCGGTTTAGGGCTTAAGGCTTAGGATTCAGGCTAGGGCGAAAAGTCCAGGGTTCAGGGGATGTTGGGGCCGTTCAGCCCAAAGCCCCCACTTAATTCCTAACAATAGGACCTGTATTCAGAATCCTGATGTAAGCAAAAAAAGACTCGGGCTCCATATTAAACCCCCAAACCCACCCAAAGTAAATCCAAGCTGTGCCCTCGTGCTCGGAAAGGGGCCTGATTTCGTGTGAAAATCCTGCCCAGGTAGCAGGGTGTCAACACTCCTTGGCCAAAGTGCTGCTTGATGGGAAGATTACACGGCTCGCATCAAACACGGTGTTGGCATTCTTGTTTGGTGTTGCTGCTTCTTGCTTGGTGTTGGTTAAGCTACGAGATTTCGGAGACTGCTCGAAGCTCAGAAGTTCATGCTTTGCGGATACGAATGACGATCTACGCCTGGCAGGTTCGAGATGGTGCCTCCATGTGCCTCCTGTCTCTCCGCCCTAAACCCAACACCCGAAAAGAGGCCTTATCAAACACGTGAGAAGCCCCGTGTAGCATCCTCGACCCGAAAGCTCACATCTCCGCAGTCCGAACCAGATGCCCGCTCTCTTGCAAATCCACGCGGCCCGAGGGCACATCGCACGTCATACGCGTCAAGTAGCCTGAGCGGGTGTAGACGTAGAAGGAGCCCTAGTGCATTTGCTTGCTTAGTTGCTTGGTATGAGAAGTGTGACTGTTCTTGCTAGATCATTTGTGGGTAACACTCCAAACGTCAAGCTCTTGACCAACGGATGGTTCGTGGTCCATCAGGATGGACTGACCTCGCCCTGGGGCTGTATGTGGGGTGGCGGGTTCATGATTCAGGTTCGGTTAGGGACTCTTAGGTTAAGGGCTTAGGAGCTTATGCTTCTCGGGTCTGGAGTCAAGCGCACACACAGAAATGGACCCTGTGCCCTACTCCCAACAACTCTAAACCCCTTCCCTGAAACGCGCCAGGAGACGGGGGGTCGATGTCGTCTGGCAGTAGATCCTGGAATTCGACTTGGCTCTGGGATTCTATGCATGAAGGCTGCAGGTGTGGGTTTGGGATGCTAGTGTCCTAGACTCCTAGACTTTACATACCGTCCAGGAACATTTCACTCCCCTAGAGCCCTAGAGGTTCACACGTGCCGCAATGTTGTTCTTCCTTTGCCTTCGGAAAGAAAGGCTTGGGCCTCTAGGGCTGAAGCATTCGGTGGTCCTGAATCAATCCTCAACCCAACACTCTAATCCACCGCATCCCACGCCCGAAATCCTGATGCCCAAATTCAAAGGCCCTTGAACCTTCCTTTCAACCACAACCCTCGAGAAGACCCTTGCGACACGGGTAAAATAAGGGACCGATCTACGGCATAACTCCTGAAAAGAGCCGTCTCGAGGTGAAATCGGGTTTAGCGTTTAGGGCGCAAGAAAATCCTATCATGAGCTCACAGGGATGTCTTGCGGCCGACGGTACAAACCATCGACCGGGCTAATGGCGCAGGAGAGAAAGCACTCACCAGCAGACGTACTGCATAATGGCCTTTGGTAGGCTGCGGAGAGCTTGATGAGGGGGTTGCACTAAGCCCCTCGAGGCTTTTGAGGCTTAGCAGGCCCTTGGTTTCGCATTTTGGGGCCAGGTTCGTGGCATGTCATGGCTGTCCGTAGTCCCCCAAGTGTCTTCTCCTAGTATGGAACTCCGCCCAAAAGACCTAGAGGGGTCTTACAAAATCCATACCCAACCGCCTCCCGAAATGATGCTGGCATGTGCTCACCGCCGTGCGTGGAGGTAGTGGCAGTGAGAGAGTGCTCGGGAGGTGGTGGCAGTGAGGTACTGGTAGTGAAGTGGTGGTAGGTGTATGGGCGGGGATGCTACTGTCCGTACAGAGCCGAAGGAGAATAATCATGAAACTCCCAACATGATGCTCTTCATTTTAAATCCAAAATCCCCAAACCAAGCATGAACCCTCTGCACGTCGGCCCTGAAACTCCAGGGCCCGAACAGTGTGATCAAAACTCCTACAGTGTTTTTAGGGTCTTCAAGAACTTGCCCCCCAGGATTTGGCTACAGAGTAAACATCCTTTCCTCCAATCTCATTTCAGCTCTTCAAGACAAACCCAGGATTTTGGCTACTTGAGCCCGAGCAGCAAACCGACCCTTCTTAGCCTGAAATCGAGCCAGGAGTCTCGTACTGACCGGTCGTCACATTCAGGCCCTGCGATTCGGGCTTAGGGTCGGGCGAGGTTGGAGCCTGGGCTGAGAGGTCGAGAGAGTTCAGCCCCAGGTGCCCGATAAGCAGGACTTGCAGCTCCACCTATTGCTTGCCGGACCACCGTGATTTCTGGTTCAGGATTGATTATCTGGGGTTTGGGCCAGCGGACCCTGCACCGTGAATTCAACGATCATCATTCTTGCAGGCCCAGTTTGCCCAAACTGTCGGCAACAGATGGGACATCCTTCCGTCGTCCCGTAGTCTCGAGTCAGTTGCAGGTTTTGGAGGGTCATGCCAATGAGCAGGATCTGCCTCCGTCATCGGCTTTTGGGCCGGTTTCCCGGGCTTTCAATGCTGAATCGCTACTATCTGCTTCCAAAACGAGAAATCGCGGAAACAAAGAAAGCGCTCTGAGCTCTAAAACCCCAAGCCCGGAAACCCTGAGCACTAACGCCGTAAACCCCAAAACCGAAACCCCGAAAACCGCCACACCCCAGAATATTTGTATATTGCCCGTGAAGGACCCTAACCTTCAATCTCCTAGGCCCTAAGCTAGGCGGCTTCATGCTTCGTGTTTAGGGTTTCTAGGCTTGTCTGAGAACTTGGAAATAGGGTGAATTTGCTGCTCGCGTGGCTTCAGGTTGTTGGTTTAGTTCTGGGGAGCCTCTAGCGCTTAAGGTTTAGGGGTTTATGTTTGTAGGGTTTAGGGTTTAGAATTCGCCGCTGGTGTAGCGTGCGGGGTAGTGGCTGGGACTTCTTTTCATAAAGCCGGCAAGGCGGACATCTGAAGAAGCTGTTCACAGATTGGGAGCCTGAGGAGGCTCAGGCCACTACGGTTGGCCCCATCCCCAACCATAAAGTGCCCTATCCTCCCTTAAGAAAAAAACACGCACGCACACACACTGATGGATTTCGGCAAAGAGAAGAGGTCGAGGCAAGCAAAGTGGGTTAGGGAGGGGCCGATGTCTGCTGCTGCGTCGTTCATCCAACTATGTCGAACAGCGAAGGCAACCAATGCACGGCGATGATGTTAGATGTTTCTTTACGTTTAGCATCACTTACACGTACACCAGAGTGGCCAACTCTGGCTTCCCACATCACTGGTAGCTTCGTTGGATGCAGTCCCAGTGATGTGCTGCATCCTCCTGCCATTCACTCATAATCTAGGCTGTACTGTACGGCTTCGCAAAGGTGCTACCCAAGAGGAGTGACCCTCTGTTCCCATGTGCAAGGGAAGTTCACACGCACACGCACACACACACACACACACGCACACAAACGCACAAAGCTCCAAGACCCAAACCCCCGACACCCTCGACCCGGAGACCAAACCAGGAAAAGCCCTCGACTTTGGGCAAGTTTCCTCGTTAGGGTTGCAGGGTTTTGGGTGGTTGCAAGGGCTTTGGGCCCTTGCGGCCTAGTTGTTCGTCATTCGGGGATTCAAGCTTTTCTCAGAGCTTTCGGTTCTAGGGTCAGAAACCTTCAAGCCAAAAGCATGGAAGCTCAAACAGTAACAGCTTGGAGTTTGGGCTTGCGGGGCTTACTGTCTTGGCTTAGGGCTTCCTTGACTGACCCACGGCTGCCTGTATTGTAGAGACACACGTTTCAGAGTTGGTTGAGCTTGTGCTGACGATCTGCAAAGGCACACCTCGGGAAGATGAGCCGGCTGAATCAATTCGGGCACTGGGGTTCAGGGCATCAGGTTCTTAGGGCTCTGGAATTTGGAGTGATGAGTTTTGGAGCTTTTGGTTAAAGGGGTGAAGGTTGTCGGCTTGAGGGATTTAGGGTTTAGGGTTTTGGGCTTGAGGTTTGGGGTTCGGGGCTTGGACTTACAGTTGAAAAATCCACTGTGAAGGAACGATGTCGAGTTGTTGAAGTGTTGCTGCTTTCGGCCGTTCGCAACGTTCCGCGGAGGGTGAGGTGTTTGCGCTGTTAGGATGATGTGGCGTCTTGTCCTTGGGCCACTGTAGGGGGTTCTACGCCTGACGGAACACATAGATCCAAAGCACAGACCCTCCTAGCTACTTTTTTCACTATGTAGCATGTATGCGTATATATATATATAATGCATGAGTATTTGAACTTGTTTGTATATCTATTTATGTATGTGTCTCATGTATTTGTATATCTATCTATCTATCTATCTATCTATCTATCCATCCATGCATCCATCTATTCATCCATCCATCTATCTATCTACAGATTACTGATGATGATATATGCTGTATGCTGTATGTTACATCGTATATCTTGTGTGACATAAGTGTACAGTCGATGTTTCACGCTTTATACTCTACTTTCTAGGTTCTATGTTCTGAAACTCTGTATTCAGTTCGATGATACATATCTAATGAGTTATAAATATCACTATAACTATAAATATATATATATACACATAAATAAATATATATATATACATACCTATATACTTGTTACAGGTTATATAGTAATGTCTGAAGTGCTGGGTACATAGTACATATTTATTGGTCGATATTCTGTTTCCCATGTTCCAGAGTCTATGTTCCGTCGTCTATACTTATGTTTTACATGCTAGGTACATCGTACATATTGTTGGAAACGCTTGCATTTTTATTAGTCGATGGTCTCTTTCCTACGTTCTAGAGTCTATGTTCTGCAGTCCATGTTACCCTCTCAATACTGCTTATTGTATGTGCACATATACATATACATATATATATATATACATATATGCTGGTCTATGTTTTGCTTATTTCTGACATATGCTATATATGCGACATTATGTACTCCATGTGTTGTATAAGATTTTCATGTTATACACTAGATTGTGCATACTATGTGATACATGTATGTATGTATGTATGTATGTATGTATGTATGTATGTATCTATATATATATATGTGCATGCATGCATGTATGTATGTATGCATGCATGCACGTTTGTAGGTATGTATGTATGTTTGTTTGTTCTGTGTATTCCATTATATGTTATATAGTACCCTTAAACATATAGTAAAACTTAATATGTTATTGAATTCTAGCATATTATATTTTAATACAATATGTTATACATATATACATATATACATATATATGTTGTGTTATATCGCACGGCCTCTAACGAAACCTGCGTACCCTTGAGCCACAATCCATCATCCTCACGCGCCGAAGCCTGATCTCCTTCCATAAACCCAGCGAAGATTCAGAGGCTTTGTCAGACTTCGGGGAGTCTCTGACTTGTCGTACAAGCGGTTGCAGGGCTCTCACTTGATTCAACATGTAAGGTAATCCTGACAGGTACCCTCAAAGAGACCATTGCAGGGATGTGGATCAAGATACCCTAATTGGGGTGATAACCCTATAGTTACTAGGTCCCATCATTTTTAGGGCTTAAACATAGGCTTCAAAATGATGTGGTAGGTTTCTGGTTGCCTTTCGAGGCAAAGGCACAATATCGTAGTCATCTCGCCTCTCTAGGAGCCTTAACTTATAGTAGCCCTTGTAGTAGACCCGTATTTATCAACCCTTATGGTAACCCTTATAGAGCAAGGCACTTGCATAGGTCGTGCAGTCGAAGGGGTCGCTGAAGCAGGGTGCGATGGTCGTCGTCGTCGTGGTGTTCCCCACTGGAAATGGACCTGAGTCGCCAGGGCTCAGGGCTTGCGTGGCCGGGGCTTCCGGTTTAGAGCTAGCTTGACATACGGGCTTGAAAAGCTGGAGTTCGATTTTGCAGCATAAGTTGGTATAACAATAGGGGGACGACTATTAGCGAATAACCATTCCTGATATTCAGACTCCTTTCCCCTTAGAACGGAAGCAGAAGCTAGGTTTGTGGAGATCTCTACTTATCAAAGGAACCATAACCATAGCTCAAAAGAGGAACAAACCAAAACATCCAAGGCAGACCTTCGCATTGGGGTGCAAGTTCAGGATACAATAATTTTTCACCAAAGAGGCAAAGAGACCTCCATTCGTCACGATTGGTTTTACAAAGGTCCAAACGGTTTCTACGGAACCTAAGCTCTAAACCCTAAACCCCAAAAAGAGGGGCTTAGGATGTCTCCTCCAGGCGTGCTTCCTGCCACAGCTCTGGGGCACTTCAAGCCTGGTGATCACTTTCGCCAGAAGATGGCATCAAGCAGAAGGCACCCGGGATGCCTCATATGAGATTCCCTCATCTACATGAAGAGACCCACAAGGTAATGGGCAACACACTGAAACCTTGCGCTGCAGTACTTTGTATTCTCTTATTTTGTGACGCAAGACGAGCCCCAATTGGGCCTGAAAGGTTTTATTCCTAACAAACTCTTTACGAATCAATTCATTTTTGAAACCGAAAACGTACAAACTGATTGGCTCTGCACTGTATTCTCGGCTTTCTAGACCACAGAAACCTAAATAATCCGAACCGGCAGACAGGCTCCAAAGAAGGGCACAACTCACAACGGAGGTGCGCAAGACCGAAACGTCGGAATCCAACGAGTCCACCAAGCCTCACTAAGCACAGGCCACCGCCGAAACCAAGGGGTTAAAGCTTTATGCCAAGGCCTCAAGGAAAGCAGGAGGAGTGGAGCTGATGGGAGCCCGACTATTGGAGAGATTGTCTCTGGCGAATAAGGGCTTTGCCGAGATCGAGAGCATTTGGTTTAGGGTTAGGGTTTACAACGATGCTGCAGCCAAGCAGCTTGTAGCATTCAAACAGTTCAAGCCATCGTCCGCACGCTGCACCCGTTCCTTCACAAAGGAGGTCAGGATAAACTACGGACTTGTCCACCTGGAGCAGGGTTTGCCAAAGCTTCCTGAGATTGAGGAACCCAAACCCGGTAGTCTAAAGTCTCGACTCCACTCTTCCCATGCAAGCTTCAGGGGGATCTTTGTGGCCGCTTTTGGGGGCATGGAAATGCAAAACGCCTTGGAGATTGGATTGGATGCGGAGTAAGGGTTTGAGGGGCTTAGCAAGTTGGGCCCCCTAAAGCTCACTTGTGACGAAAACCGTGTGTAACTACACTCTTCAAGGACCTCAACCCTACACAAACATCGTCCCTGCAAGCCTAATCTGTGAACCCTAGACACCAATCGCGGAAAGAAGCGTTGAGGTTCATGATCTGGACCACTGGAATCTCGCCGGTCGTGACGTTGGCTCCTGGCGGCCAAACTGCTATTACTGCAGCGCTTGGTTGTTGCTGTGTCGATTGCTGGCATAATTCCCGCTGTGAGCATGATGACTACGACGACGACCACCATCACTACGACAAAAACTACGACAAAGGCGACGAGTATGTTTTTGTCATGGTCATGAACACGATGGTATCGTGATGGCCGTGTCATAAAATTGCGTCAATACATCAGGATCCACTTCATCATCATCATCAGCAGCAGCAGCAGCATCAACATCAACACCATCATCATCATCATTATCATCATTATCATCATCGCCAACATCGTCATCATCACCACCACCACCACCACCACCACCCCCCTCATCAACATCATCATCATCATCCTCACCATCATCATCATCATCATGTTGCTTGTCATCATCGTCACCAGGTTTCATCACCACAACCACGCAAAGTTGCCACCAACACGATCATTCTCGCCAATACCATCAGCATCATCCGTACGCCACTACAACTAGTATTTCACCCCGAAACCCCTTCACCCCAAATCCTCCGAACCGCACGCTTCAAAAGAACCCTTGCAAAGCCCACATCAAGCCCTGAAAAGTGTTGCCCTTTATCGGGAAACAGCAGGCGTCTAATCGGAACCCCTCGAAGAAGGCACGTTGTAACCCCTATCAAAACCCACTGAACCCCGTTAGGAAACTGACTTCTACAAGCCCTTGTATACTCCAAAACGCTTGAAAGAAAAAGAGCAAAACGAAAACAAAGGGCACCACACCGACAAAACCCAGAGCAGGGCCTTCTGGGAAGACCTGAATCACCTCTCTCTGGATGAGGTTGTCTGCAAGAAGCGTGGCGGGGGGCGCAGGGGCGGCCGGACGTTCCGGTTTAAGGCTTAGTTCTTAGGGCTTCGGGATGAAAGTTTAGAGTTGTTTTTGAGGCCCCGGGTTTAGGACTTTGGGGGGGGGGGGGTGAAACTTAAGGTTCAAGCTTTTGTTTCGTTTCGGTTTGGGGGGAGGGTGAGTTTGTAATGCGGTTTTAGCAGAAGCTCTTTGTCTGGTGCTCGAAGGCTCAAAGGCTTTTTCTAGCAGGTTTCCAAAAATGGCTGCCGGCTTGCTAAATTAAACTACAGTCATAGGTGTGGTGACTGCATGCATAAACAGACACACTTCTAGCAGTGTGCTCCTGACCTTACGTTACTCACTACGTCCCATGAGCCTTCTAGAAAGCTTCGGTTCAAAAGCTTGGCAGCTTCTGGACCGAAATACTTCGTACACGATTAGAATAGGGTGCTGAGGCATGTTGTCGTATAGTTAGGAACCCTAAAAAAGACAGCTTGTAGTCATCCCAAGCTTCTATATTAGGTTTCAAGCTCCAGGTGCAGGCTTATAGAGTTAGGGACCCCTTCGCCTTTTTTG
>CAJNJA010017435.1:0-10962 GCA_905231915.1 Symbiodinium necroappetens
GTGTGTGTTTGTGTGTGTGTTTTTTTGTGTGTGTGTGTGTTTGTGTGTGTGTGTGTTTTTGTGTGTGTGTGTGTGTGTTTGTTTGTGTGTTTGTGTGTTGTGTGTTAGTGTGTTTGTGTGTGTGTGTCTCTCTCTCTCTCTGTCTGTCCGTCGGTCTCTTTGCGCTCCTCCCAGTAGCAATAAGAAGCCGTCCAAGCGTTCCATCCAGGTCCTACTTGAGTCCCGAGCGGCCACATGAAGCTGTTTCTCGAGTAGCTGAGCAGATTTCCTGTTCTGTGGTGTATATGTATTGGGGTTTAGGGTTGTGGGTTCACGACTCCTTGTTTCCTGGGTATACAAAATCAGAGGTCAAAACGAACTGCTAACCCGATATAGATGCCCAAATAATAATTACCAAAGTTATTCCTTAGGCTTTACTGGAATTTTAGTATAATACATCCCAAAACCTACCAACACCCAAAAAATATGAATTCAATGAAAACAAAAACCTAGAACCTACATTAATATGGCTCAGGGAAGGCTCAACATGTGTTTGTTTCACCCTCCTGGGCGTGGCATTGCAACTGATGAGCTCGCGGGGTTTTGACTCCAAGCGCTTTCTGATAAAGGTGTCAAATCGGCTTTAGGGTGTGCATGTATGAAGGTTGGAAGTTCTTGTCGTAACTCTGACAGACTCTTGACCTAAATTCGGTTTAGGGTGTAGGGTAAATTAGGCTCCGGCTTCGAAGACCCTCAACCCTGAATTCAGATTATGGGTTGATGTAAGTTCAGATCTCAGCCTAAATCCTTGACCCAAATACAATCGCAGCCTCCAACTTCAAAGGCTACGAGTTAGCAACTTTGTGGTTGTTTGCGAATTTCGGCCTGGGCTGTAGGGTGTCGATGATGGAGGTTGCAGATGTCGAAAACGAACCAGAGTGATGGCAGGAAGCCCCATTCAAAGCCATTTGATACGCCATCTTCTTCAGGGCAATGCCACGTGCCGTTTCGGAGCCGGCCCTGGATTGGGACTTAATTGAAAGGCGCATTTGAGTCACATCTTACATCCCTACGCCTGAGCCTTTGCCGAAGTCCGAAACAGAGACCGACTCCACAACAAGGGCCCAAGTTGGGACTCATCGTTGACCTGTATTTCCTCTTCCCTCTCGTAGCTCTTCCACAAGTGGAGCGTGCTGCTTTGCTGGGAATTTCCTTGCCTTTGCGCAAACCTTCTCTACGTAAGTGTACAGCTGCCTATGACTGCCCCCGGAAGCAGCAATATCCTACATGTCGATCTCAACCCTCAGCCCCAAAGATGCAAGACCCACAAGACCAGGTCCCTGAGTAGTACCCTTTTGCCCTTTTCTATTTTAGGGCCCCCTTACTAAAACCGAAGAGTAGGAAAAAGGGTACCCTCATTATGAAGAGGCTACTCGGAAGAAGCTCAGTCTACCCATCCCCAAGCTGCCAGAAAATCGTATGAGTGCGAGCTGAAAATGGTTCCCACCTCACGGCCCTAAAACCCGAAACCCTGAACCCTAAACCCTAAACCCTAAAACCCTACACCATAAAACCCTAAACCCTAAAACCCTAGAACCCTAAACCGTAAAGCCCTAGAGCCCTAAACCCTAAAACCCTAAACCCTAAAACCCTAAACCCTAGAACCCTAAAACCCTAAACCCGAAACCCAGCCCTGAGGTTTGCGAATCCAGGTTGCGAAGACCAGGGCTTCTAGAACCCAAACCCGTCCTCAACCCCACCCTCACCCAAAGCACCCACTTTTTTGCAGGCTCTTATTATAAACCCTAATATGGGGATTTATAGAGACCCTACAAAAAACGTAGGTTCTGGTGGGTTAAGGTATGTCCTGAGAAGCGAAGATGTCCCGCATGAATTCACAGACCGCCCGAAGTCGTTGCCACTTTTCCAAAACCCTAAATCCTAAGCCCTCATCTGAGTTCAGGCCTTGAGGTTTGGAGCTTGGCAGATGCTAGGTTTCGAACCCTAACCCCAAAACCCTAAACCCTAAACTCCAAAACCCTAAACCCTAAACCCCAAAACCCTAAACCCACGGTTTGCTAGGGCCTCTGGGCTTTGGGGTTCCAGGGGTTTGCGGATGTCTGGGCTTCTGCTTGCGGTTTAGGATTTGAGGTTTAGGGTTCTGAATCTATAAGGGTTTATGGTTCCTTCAGGGTTCTATAAGGGTGTAGGGTTTAGGGTTTCAGCGTTTTTAGGGTTCTGAACTCGGCTTAGATGTTTGAAGTTTGGCTTCTAACGTTCAGAGTGTTCGGAACACCCGCAGATCGTTTAGTGCTCCTTTGAGGGTACTAAACGGCTTAGGGTGTAAAGTTTGGAACCACCCAAACTCGTTGACGATCCGCTGCCATTGTCGGTTCTGAAAAGTTACGATGCTTGGCTTTGATGCTTAGAGTCTCAGTTGCACCCGGTTGCAAACCAGGAGTTACAATGCGGCTAAGGACCTTCCATTCAACATCATGGAGCCTAGGTAACCTAAACCCTAAACCCAAAAGACCCAAAAGTGAGCAAGGAACCGGGTTAGCTCTGCTTGAGCCTAGCTTGCTATCAGACGCAGTCTGGAGCCCGGAGCGGTCGTTTGACGGTTTAGAGCGCTACAGGGCTGCGCGTTCACGGCTTCCCCTTGAGCTTTGCGGTGCATTCTCGGTGGTTTCTGCTTGGATTTCGGAGCGCCAGAAAGCCCGAAGCCCCAGGCCCTCAACCGCGCAACCCTACATCCCAAATCAAAGACCCTTAAATTCCAAAACCACCATCCCTGAAAGATATCCTCAACCCTTGAGCTCCCCCAAGGACCCTGATAGATCCTCAAAAAGCCTCGAAGGACCCGTGTAGAGATCCCCATGAACCCCATAAGCCCCAAAAAAAAACCTCATGGCTGTCTTGGTGCTATCAGGTTTTCACTGTCTTGGTGCTTTCAGGTTTTCAACACCTGTGGGCAACCTCGAATTCCTCAGCCCTCTAAAGGCTCTTAACCCTAACATGCCTAACAGTTACTAACACTTGCCACGGAAGCCTTCCCGGTCCTTCAGGATTCATTGCTTCTTTAGGGTTTGGGTTTAGGGTTTAGGGTTTAGGGCTGCTTCCTTAGGGTTTAGGGGTTGGGGGGCGGGGGCTTAGGGCTTCGGGTTCAGGGTTTGGGACTGATTGGGGATCCCTTGATAGTCTTGTACTCCTACATGGCTGTGGCTCAGGCTTTCGGGTTAGAGCTTGGTTTATGCTTTGTAAGATGTGTGTACGCATTACATATATATATATATTGTATAAATATACGTACACACCCTGTACACAGCTCTGTGTGTGTGTGTGAGTATCAGTACCTTCGCCTGTAAACTCTCAACTCCCTTGCAGAATTTTCCGTTCCGGTGATAAGGCCATGAGCAAGGAGGAGATAAAGGTGAAGAAGATGCGCGGATCCTACCGTGAAGGGCTTTGGCTGGGGTATGTATAAATATACGTGGTAAGGGTGTCACACGCTGAGCACTGGCAACATGAGTATTCGATCGATCAGATTCTCGAAGCTCATGGGAATAGTAGGGTCCCGGGTTTAGGGAAGAACAGTATGTCGCCGATTGCAATGCGAACAAGTCTGCCGTATTTTCGACAAGCGAGACTGCGGTTTTCGGTTAGGCGTCACCAAAGCCCTAGCCTTAATCTTACACTCCATCTGCGAGAATCAGTGATACTACTGTAGCAAAGGTCCAAGGAGGATGCGGAGAAGGAGTACCAGATCTCCAAGTGGGGACAATGGGGATGCCAGGGACCTCAGAGGGAAGGGTCAGGGGAAGGGGGTGAACAGCGCTTCGGCTTTGAACCTTTAATTCCAGGCTTTGAAGAGCATTGAGCTGGGGTGTAGCCGGATTGCTGAAGCCGTGAGCCCCTCCACTGTCTTCTGCACTGACTAGGCCACGGTGCTCCGCAGGTCTATGGGAACAAGTCTAGCCTTGATCTTCTGTGTGTTGAATCAGACGTTCAGGAGTCACAGAGGGCCATGGCTGTTTCGCAAGACGGCGCTGTGGAGATCTCGCCGGAGTGGCCGGAGGTGGCAAAGGTGCAAAGAAGACTCAACGAAGCCAAGACAAGGAACGATCCAGAGTTGCAAAGTTGCTTGGAGTTCTTGCTGAATGAGCTGGCCACGATGAGCCCGGACAGTTTGAAATCCTTAGAGAACTTTGCACTCAAGCAGAAGCAGTGCCAAGAGAGGCGGAAGTTCAATCGCGCGGTAGGACTGGTGGGTGGTGACCCCTGTGACCTGCGGGACCGTTCGCAAAAGCTGATGGATGATGAGCACTTCGACAAGCTGAACACCGCTGATCTTGAAAAGGAAGTTACGATGTGCTTGAAGGCAGCTTTGCAGCAGGACTGCTTAGACGACAAAATGTTCCCGTCGACTGATACTGTTGACACATTCCTTGACGCTGCAGGGTTCTTTGACAAGATCGAAAATGGAGGCCTGTACTTTCTGTACTACGCTGGCCATGGCTTCGAAGTCAACGGCGAGTTTTACTTCATTCCGGGAAAGCCGAAAACGATCCAGAGTTGTGTGAAATTGAGCGATGTTCTCGAACAGTTCAAGCGATTCTACGATTGCACCTTCATCATTTGTATCAATTCCTGCCGCAGTCCTCTCGTGGGTGATTTCAAGGACTCGATTTGCAACACGTTTGTGAACAAGCCTGGCAGTTGTGTGTCTTTCAACAACTATGTTATCATGTTTCCCACAGCTTCCGGCGTTCCAGCTGTTGCAGCTGAGAACTCAGATACAGGCAATGCCCGGACTTTTCCAAAAATCGTACGAGAGCTGCTTCCTACGTTGATGACCAGAGACCCGGCAGCGCTGCTGGCAGCGCTGAACGGCTTTGCCAAGAGGTTTAAGGAGGAAGAGCAAGACAACCCTGCCTTGTATTTCTACCCCTCGGCTCATGGTACGCCACCCACCAAGGGCTACACGGAGTTGTGGGGTTTGTGGTATCAAGTCGAGAAGGACATTCAACAGACTGTGCCTTACAGGACAGTCCCAATTCTCGACTACCGCAAGGACCATCGCCGTCGGGTGAATCGCATGACCGCTGACCTGGCATTGGAGCTTCCAAGTCCGGGTAGAAAGCCTCCGGTGTGCATCATCCTCGGCCACACCCGAGGTCTGAGCTGGAAGGATTACGTGGCTCGGTTCATCGGATCGGGCATGAGTGCGAACTACTTAATCACGACTGAGGGGCGGCCGCACTTGCTGGTGGCAGAAGAGCACATGGCATGGGACTACAACTTGGCGTATTGGGGCGGGTCGGGCTTCGTTGAGGGCGAAGGCTTCCTGGAAAGCAAAGGCAAACTCAACGAGTTGAAAACATATTCGATCTCCATTGCGCTGGAGCTTCGGGACCAAAAGTACAATGACGCCCAGTACCAGGCCCTTACTCAATTGCTGCTTGACATCAGCGGCAGGTGGAAGCTAGAGCCGTGGAACATTTTGGGGGCAGACGAGGAGGGGGCCTACATGTTTGAACACAGGTTTCTAGCGTCAATGTACCGTGCACGTCTGTTGGATGGGTGCAGCAAGAAATCCTACAGCATGTAACCTCAGTTCCCGGGGCTTCTAGGATTCTCTAGACCCTAACAGCCTAAACCCTGAACCCTAAACTCTAAAACCCTACAACCCTAAACCCTAAAACCCTACAACCCTAAACCCTAAAACTCTAAACCCCAAAACCCTAAACCCTGAACCCGAAGGGTCCTAAGCACCAAAACTTAAACCGGAGGAAAGCCCAAAAAATGCCAGCCAGGTGGGGCAAGACCCCGACGATCCCGAGCTTGGTCCGGGCAAGCAATTCAACTGAAGGCTCTTGATATCATAACGACAACGGTAGTGATACTTAGTAGTAGAGAGTAAGTAGATATTGCTTAGGGTTTTGGCTAGGGTTTAGGGTTTTGTTTCGGGTTTAGGGTTTAACTCCCTACTTGGAGGGTCGGGGGGCTTACTTAGGGGCTGAGTAGGTAACCTTTAACCTTGTGGGGCTTAAATGAACCTAACAAAACTCAAAAGGTTAACCGTTTTTGGGCTAAGGTGCTCAGCCCCCTAAATAGAGTAGGCGACTTGAACCTCTAGAATTCCTATATAGTCCCAAAGGCTAACCTTTAGTTTCCCTAGGATACTGGACAAGTCGGTCTTGATCTCAGAACAATAACAGCAGTGCAGCAGTCATTAATTTAAACAGTAATGATTCATGATAAGAGCAATAGCAACAATAGCCCAGAATAGTGATGATAATATTCATAGTGGAAGACTGTCCCTTGAACTGGAGGCCCTTGATGGACGAGGGCTTCTCCTTGAAAGTGAGCCTTCCTCTGGAAAGGGAGTCTGGGGGTTCGGAAGCAAACAAGCTGCATGGGGAGCTGCTGGAAAAGCTGGAAGAATGGGGCTATGCTTTCGGACCTACGGAAGCTGGTGCGAAACGAGTGTTTTTGGAGAAGCGCCGCGCTGCATTCAGCCATCGGTATGGCATCCAGGATAAGGACGGACTGCTTGTGGATGCCGTAGATGCCTTGCTGCAGCAGCGCAGCAGCCGTCGTGACATCAGCTGCTCAGCTGGTTGCAACTGCTAGGAGCCAATCCATCTTCAAATGGCTGAAATGCTGGATGCTTGCCGGGAGCGAGTGACCAGTCATTTCTGCACGAGTAGTCACTGAAGGTATTCTGCACGTCAGTAAAGTCAGTGAGTCAGCACCGTAATCATGGCCATGACCATCGTCAGTGTAACTAGTCGACAAAGGCAGCACATAACCGATTTCCGTCGTTGAGAGGGCCACCTGCTCTATTCTGTGGTGTTGTCAATGCTGCCTTGAGGCAGCATTCGGCACGTGAATGGAAAAAAGCTTGCCGCAGGGGCAACGTCGTGAGAATGAAGAAAGCTATGACAACCATGATAAGAACAATGGAAATAACAAGCATTTGGGGGTTGTCCTTGAAGTTTGAGGATCAAAACAGTTGTCATCACGACGAGGGGACTGGTGAGCATTCTGATAGTGATGGCATGGCACTGGCAATCTGGCGTATATCGAATGTTGAGAATTGAGATGGCAATGATGCTGGTCGTAAGGATGATCGTGATGCACCGATGGTGGAGACGTCAGCGGCAATGCCGTGTGGCAACAATACCTAATGTGAACCAGACGAGCAATGCTAGCTACGTGGAGCGGAGACGACAGCAAGCCCCAGGAGACATAATCGTAAGAGAACAACCAGCCATTGCAGCGAAGGTACAACGGAGATGATGACCGTCGACATCATAGCCTAGCACATTCTGTTATTGGATATTGGTACATCTGCCAACGCTGTTATGACGGACCACTCTATGTTGACCCTGTTTGTTCCCAGGTATGTGCATGGTTAAAGCATGACATGATACTGATCCTGATGATGGAGACTTTGCATGGGCTTGACAATGATGAAGCATGCGCATGTTTTGAAGACTTAACGACATCAGGGTCAAGTACTGCATAGAGGCATTATGCACACATATAATCTACAACATGCATGATCCATGCAACCCCGAACCCTAAACCCTAACCTGAAGCTCCCACCCTGGTAGAGCCTTAGCATTTGAACGAAAGCTGTAAGTCCTCTCGCCGAACCCCAGCCCCGAGGCCTCGTACGTTAGGGTTCAGGGGTGAGGGTTTTAGGGTTTAGGATTTTAGGGTTTAGGGTTTTAGGGTTTAGAGTTTAGGGGAAGGTTTAGGGCCTGTAGAGTTTAGAAGGTGTATTGGGGTTTAGGGCTTGTAGGGTTGAGGGATGTTGAGAGTTTGGGTACCGAGGCGATATCTCCAAGTTCGATTGGACGCCGCTTGCTCAGAAGAGTGGGTCTTGATGACGGCTTTCTGCGGCTCTATGGTGTGTTGTAAGGGTTTTAAATGGGTTTTTTGGGAGAAGGACATGCGCGACCACTTAGGGTGCAGGCGCGGTGTCGGCTTTTCGACACAGATGCATGTGGCGAGTTGTTTCGGGCTAAAGAAGTGAGGTGTGTTGAATATGGTTCATACCTTCGGAAGTTTCACGGGCAGGATATTGCCCAGCCGCTGGCTAAGATTGCGGCAAGGTGTTTTCGAATGCACCACGCCTGAATTTGAACAAGTACTGTACTTACAGATATCCAGAAGGATGAGAAAGCCATCAAGTGAGCTGAGGCCAAGGTCTCGAGGCTCGAGCTCTCTATTATACGGCTTGACGCATGCACTTGCGCTGACATCACCCTAAACCCAAGCCCGACTTCCTTCAAGGATGTACCGGCCGATAAAGAGGATGCTAGAAGCAGCACTAAGAAAGTTGATGGTCGATTACAAGCCCTAAGCCTTAAGAAACAGCAAAAAAAGCAAATCGATGGTGGAGGGTGCCAGACTCCGCAATGAGCGGTACAGGGTTTAGGGTTTAGGGTTTGGCCTTCAAGGGAAGTCAGCAGGTAGGAGTATGGCACGGTAGTTTACGAGGTCGGATGCAGTAACCTTCGAGTCGCAGACTGGCTAGATGCAAGGAAAACAAAGTAGCCAGAGAACCCAGTACCCCTTAATTAAGGAATAGACCTGAAGTTATGGGGGCCTTACTATTATGATTTAAGGTATGTTCCTGAATTAGGGAGTATTGGGTTCTCTGGACAGTCCGTCACGAAGTGACCTAGCTGCACGCAAGCGGGGGAAGCGGCCGATCCAGCCACTGTGATTGTGGTGGGAGTAGGAAGTTCATTACAACAGCAGTCATCACGACAGTAAAAGGACCGGTCGCCAAGCCTGCAAGCTGTGCCACCAGCCACCAGCAATTTTTGGAGCCGAAACCCTAAGACCTGAACTGGATGCCCTACGGTTGATGATACAAATCCTGCATTAGCCATAATAAGGAATATACCACAATTCCCATAGTTGAGGGTCCTTAAGTGCAGGATTTATATCATCAACAGTAGGCCTCCAACCCCATCCAAAACCCTGCCCTCACCTCCCAAAGTCTTCCGCTCCCCACACGCAAGGTACTCCGGAAAAGAAATTGCCTACATCTTGGAGGGCGAGGTGCCTCGTGCTGAAAGCTTCATGAAGCAAGCCCGTACTCAGAGCATTGGGGGACTACGAAGGTGTGGAGTGCGGGCCTTAGCAACACACTGTTTAATTACTTCCCTGACCCTGCGTCCCTCAATCGACTAAACCCTATAATCCCCAAATTTCCAAATGCCACACTAAACCTTTAAGCCTAAACCCTTCACGGCCAAGGTGCTCGTGACACCCACAGGACGGGCTCGGGTCCTCTTAGTTTCAATTCGCCCGACTGGTCTCAGATCTAGCACATTTTCAGGTGGGTAGGTACCGTTATAGGAGCGTTATAGAAGGTCTATATCTACCTTATAGAAGCCTTATAGAAGCTCTATATACCCTAAACTCCCCACCTGTAGTTTCCCTTAATCAGACTGAGGGATCCGGTGGAGCGTCAGACAAAATTATGGTGTGGGCCGTTTCTTAGAGGCTGAGTAGGTAACCTTTTACCTTCTGGGGCTTATACAATTCCACCACAATTCGAAAGGTTAACCTTTTTTGGGCTAGGGTACTCAGGTTACAAGGTTTAGGGCTTGGGGCTAGGAGCCCAGATTCTAGGGATGACGGAGTGACGGGCCTTATGCAAGGTTTTCAGGACCGGAGGAAGCCGGAGAAAGACCCCCTGAACCCTAAACCCCTAAACCCCTAAACCCTAAGTCCCCCAAAAAAGCCTCAACTGTCAACAACCCAGCAGCCCGAGATCCGAAATCCTGAGCCCCAACCCCAAAATGCGGGTTTAGGGTTTAGGATAGACGGCTGACTAATCAGCAATGCTGCTCCTCAGGATTCCTTCATCATTTAACAGGTATGCATACATAGATACGTACATACAGATATATACACTTATACTTGTAGGTGTACTTCTACTTATGCTGATACCTATGCTTATACAGCTCCTTATACTTATGCGCTTGTTCTTATACTTATACTTATACTTGCACTTGTACTTACTAGACTAGACTAAGTATACTATGCTATACTATACTATGCCCCAGAGATTAGATGTGGAATCTTCAGAAGATGGTAAGTGGTGCTGTAGCTGTTAGGGTGTTACAGGCGCATTATGTGGGGTCTATACTTGTGCTTTGCTGGCGCTTTCTGGGAATGGTTAAAGATAACATGTCTTAGGACCCCGATGCAGACACTCAGTGGTAAGATGCTTGTGATAAGCACCCTGTGAAAGTTGAGCCCTAATTTGCCGAAATGTCCTTATGTCCATGCATGACCTCGTGGAAGCTCTTACAAAGGCGGACTGGGACCATCAGAGAGCTTTATGCATTCATTGAAGGTGCTGTTCGATCTCGTCCTGTATATGTGGACACAAGTGCCAGAAGCATTCAGGTTCGCATAGTAGTGTTGATGGTTTTGAGTATTGTTTCTGCTACAGCAGGTTTGATAGTACTGCAAGAACTATGTGTGCTGCTCCCTGTACTTCTTGTAGCATTGCCAATCTTGTCCCCGTACTAAAGTCTTGTCTTGGTAGTGGGTCGCAAATTACGACTGCCATACTGCGGAGGGATCTTTGAAGATGGCACTTCGAAGCTAAGCCTCCTCCGAGCTTTGGTATGCCAGGGGCCCTTCCAATCTCAACTCCTATCTAGCCTAAAAAAATATCCCCTGAACCCTCAACCTTAAGATCTCAAAGCCCGAAACCCTAAACTCTACACCTAAACCCTAAACCCGAAATGCTAGACTCTGCAGGCCGAAAACCATAAACTCTCCACCCCAAGCTCGGCTCGGCTGCTATCTCGGGGATCAGCTGCAAGGAGATCCGTTTCCCAGAGAACCCAATACCCCTTAATTAAGGAATACACTTTAAATCATAAGATTAAGGCCCCTATAATTTAAGGTATATTCCTTAAACTAGACACCGAGTATCCCGAA
>CAJNJA010017436.1:0-10962 GCA_905231915.1 Symbiodinium necroappetens
GGGAAACGCCGTGTTTTCACAACTCCTATGGGTAGTTTTCTGGGAGGATGAAAGCGATCCTGTGAGGACGGTGACGCCCTTGCCCTTCTGCACGCAAGGCTCCTACGGTTTTGGGTTTCAGGATTTAGGCTGATGCAGTTTTGGGTTCTAGGTTTTTAGGGTCCTGCAGTTTTGGGTTCTAGGATTTAGGCTCCTACAGTTTTTGGGTTTAGGATTTAGGGTTTAGGGTCCAGGTGCCGAAAATCGTCGTCTCGGGAGTTTAGGGCTTTAGAGCTCACGTTGGGTGGCGCTCGTGTTCGGACTTTAGGGTTTGCACGGCCTTATAAGCTTATAGGTTGTAGAGCGCAGAGGGTTGACGCTTTTTTGGGGGTTTTGCGTTGAAAAAGATTAATTAAGTTAAGGATGAATACCCGAAAGCCTTAGCCCTAAACCCAAACCCTGATAAGGGTGAGAGTTCAGGGTGACGGGCTGGGGGACTTCAGCTCGGCTTAGAGTTCTTGCGCTCGGCCCCCTCAAGTCCGCTTCAGAGGCCATGGTTGGAGGATCATGGGAATTACAAGTGCAGTATAGATAAATTCCCTTTATTCCGAGTTGCTAAGTCCCAGGACCGTTTAAGTAACAGAGGGAAGGAACACAGCTTCTCATACTGCGCTCAACCCATAGTACTAAACCCTAAGCCGTATATAGTACAGGGTTCAGGGCATATACCATCAAGCCGTTTGCGGCAAGACGTAAGACGATTCGGATCGTGCCTGTTGCAAAACGATGGCGGTTACGGTTACGTGCTTCGCAGATGCGCAATGACATAAGTAGCTACGAAAAGATGACAGGCGATATAGTAAGGTAGTAAGGTAAGATAATGTAAATGTAAGAAGATAAGGTGAATTCAGGTAGTATAAGACCAGATCATGTGACTTTAAGAAAACACAGCGAAAGCAACAGAGGTATATGACTGCGTATGTGTCTAAAAAAACAAACAAATGTACACATTCATGCACAAATTAAACACAGATCTGAAACCATCTGATTGATTCTGGCTGGATCATTCTTGTCACATTGCTTGCAAGCCTGTGACTATGTCCTCACGTGAAGATACTGGACGATCGAGGCCAGTACCATCCGAATCCACCACGCACCCAGCCCAACATTCAGAGCTCTTTGGAGTTTAGCGCTTTAAGGTTTAGGGTTTATAGGGCTCCAGGGTTCATGGTTTGGGGATTTTTGCTTTTCGAGTCGAGGGTTCTGGGGCTTTAGACTGCTAGGGTTGAAGCTCGCTAGGTTTCAAGAGCTTTGGGGTGATGTAGGGGCCTTAATAAGTAGAATAGGGTGTTGGGGACCGTTAGACTGTAATAGTAGTAATGAACCCCTAGAATAATACCCCTATATTAGGGATCTGCCGAGCCTTAAGAGCCCAGACGTTGCCAGGACCATCCAAGGGATCTTGCCGCAAACGTGAGGCACATGCACATCCAGCAGCTCCACCTTCGTCACTCAGGGTGTAGGGTTTAGGGTTTAGGGGGACCTTAGTCAATTAGGGTGTGGGGGTTGCGGGTTTCATAGACTGAGGTTTGAGAGTTAAGCCTCTGCGCGAGGAGATGGTGCCTGTTCAGGGATGAGTTTAAGTTTCTGGTATCGGTATAGGGTTCAGGGCTTAAGGGTGTGGGATTTTTGGGTTTGGGGTTGAATTAGAGCTTCGCACAAAAACACCAGGCAGGGGCATCGAGGGCACGCCTTCTACCAAGCCCAGCATAGTTGACTCCAGAACGCCGGGATCCTGCGCAGCAGCAGCAGCACCACCACCACCACCGCCACAGCAGCAGGGCCATAATCTACAATTGAAATCCCATCATCACCAACATGACCATGCACATTTCTAGCCGCGTTAGAAACATAGTCGTGATCATCAGCATCAGTCTAATCTTCATCACCTCGGACTGGTCGTAGCCACAAGATTCATGCCGGGGGATACGGCAAAAGCTGGCAGCTGGGATCAGAGACTGCGATGCAAGGATTCAATCAGTGTTCATATACCCGGTTCAATTTTGAGGGCAACCTGTCCGGCTTTTGCTAGAACATTGCCACAATATTACTCTCTGGCATTGGCCTCATCAGTGGAATTGGGGTGGCACATGCGCAGCCAGAGTCATCGCTGTCCTACTGCAGTGTAGCTGTAGGTTGTCGTCGTCGTCGTCGCGGTCGCCGCGATCGTCGCAAGCCCCAAAGCATCCCCAGACCCTAAACGCTAAACCCCAAAACCCAAAGCATGAAAGCTCTAACTAAAAGCCCCAAGACTACGGACTCTATGGGCCCCCCCAAAGAAGCCGAGGTGCGGCTTGTGCTGGGCTCGGTGCTGCAGATCGCACATTCGGCTCCAGGCTTCGTGTACTGACTCAGGAACCTGGGGTGCCAAGGTTGTCCCTAAACCCTATAAACCCTATACAAGCCCTATAGACCCTATAAAAACCCTATATGCCCTATATAAACCCTACAAAAACCCTAAACCCTTCCTCGCCCTAAACCCTCAACCCTATCAACCCCTAAACCCTAAAATTTTCCTCAAGCCCTAAACCCTAAACTGTAGTGCACAAGGGCTCTACCGGTCTGTCAGGGCTTTACGGTTCTCCCTACGGGCACCCTTTTTCAAAGTGTGTGTGGCTTTTATACGGGAAGCCTACAGGGGAAAGGGCCAAAAAGGGTACTACTGGGAAAGGGGAGTACAATACTATTGACCCTGATAGGGTTTTTGTAAGGGCAAACCTTTGCGGGATAAGGTTGGACACCTGATCAGTAACCCAACGCTTCATGTCAGGGCTGTAGAATTGGGGTTCCCTGTTGACTATACTCGTGTTAAGGGAGAGGTGTTTACGTTCATCAAGATTCTACAATGCAGAATTGAGTTCAGTGCATTTCGGTGAAAATTATCGAGTTGGCGCTTTGTGGTACGAAGATGTGCGACTTGTCATTCTGTTCAATCATGGTGGCTGAAATGTAGGGGCCTCAATCAGTAGAGTAGGGGTTTTGGGCAGTTTTTGGTATATCTTTCAGTATATTGTAATTGTGCGGACTACTGCACTCGCTGACCTGCAAACGGCACCACCAGCGCCGGTCTCTCGAACTGATCCCTATATCCTACACTACACGATAAACCCCCAAAACCCAAACTCTAAATCCCAAACTTCCAACCCCCTTAACCCCTAAATCATGAACCTGATCCCTTGAAACCCAAAAGAGGCAAAGGTTGCCCAGCCGAAGGACAGGTCCACGTGCGCCCGTTGGTGTAGACCTGCAGTACTTTACCAAGCAGCCCAGGTAGCCAGCCGAAATAGCATAAGTAACGGTTCAATCTATTGAGACAAGTGAGGCTGTTGGGTTTGGGGTGTAAGGCGTGGGCTCTAGAAAGAGGTGTTGGTGAACTAACTGAAATCCGGATTCGGGATGGCAAGGCCGCTGTGATTCAGCCCTTCACCCAAACCCTGAACCTCTAAGCCCCTAAGCCCCGAAACCCGAAACCCCTAACTCTACAGCCATTATAAGCCCTGAACCCTAATGGCTTCTAATCTTTCCCCAAAAGTGAATCTTAGGATGGGATTCCCAACATGGATCCTTGTAGGGTTAAGAGTTGGGATATTTTGCTTAGGATGTTGGGCTTAGGGTTTAAACGCTTGGGGTTTAGGGTTCAGGGCTTCGTTGCTGGCCTTCTGCATATGCAGACCCTATACGTAAACCCTGCGCAGGAAGTCAAACGCAGCCCCGAACCCGGCCCCGAAACTCCGGACGAACCTCCCAAAAAGCCAATGGCATGGCACCCCGGAGCCCGATATTCCAGAGTTGTGGGTGTCGTCGAGTGGCTCATTTTCCGGGGCAGCTGGCACCTGGATGCAAGGGCTGAGGCTGATATAAGGTTCAAGGGATTGTCATGCGGTTTGGGGTTTAGGGTTTAAGGGTGCAGGGCGTGGGACTTACGCTCGGCAGCTAGGGCTCAAGGTGACTTAGTTTCAAAGTGCGAATATGTACACTGGTCAATTTCGAGCAAGCTGTGTCGACGTGATCTGTATGAACCCTCAACCCTAAACTATGCTCGATACTGCTCCATCGACTTGTTGGTCATGTGTTCAGTCATTTTCTTCAAAGCAGACAAATTAGTAGTTGCCGGTTGCGACAGAAACCCAGCAACCTTGAAGGTAACCCTTAAAGGAACACTTCCCGGAACCGGAAGCTAAATGTAGCCCCCGACGGAATCCTGAACCATTCTAGACCCTAGAACTCAAAGCCGTAAAACCCTAAACCCTAAACCCTAAACCCTAAACCCTAAACCGAAAGCGTGAGTTGGCAAGCTGCAATGTTCTGAAACAAAAGCAGCACTGAACAGACCCTGTACCTTGAAACCTAAGCTCAGATTAACCTCCATTCCCCCTGCAGGACTCCCAGCCCTCGAACGCAGGTTCTTTAAGCACCGTATATATTTTTCGGCTCTTTGAAGAAACACGCATTCTCAGACTCCTACAACTTGGGAACCCCTAAAAAACGTAAAATCTCCCAACCCTAAACCCCTAAAAATTAACCCCTAAACCCTAAACTTTAAGCCCTAGGAAGGAGGCCAGGGTGCCCTTCGCCCAGCAACGCATGGCATTCATGGGGACAGCGCAGGAGCCTGGATCCAGGAACAACGTTTCTGTGGGATACAGATCTACGCAAATGCCTCTTCTGGCCTGCAAAAACAGGTATTCATGCAGAGATAGACAGATAGATGGATGAATGGATAGCTCGATAGATCGATAGATGGATACTTAGAGCGATAGACCCATAGATAGATAGATAGATAGATAGATAGATAGATAAATAGAACGATAGATAGACAGATAGATGGATAGATAGATGTGGATGGGTCAACGCCCGTCATGGCCTCTCCGAACGCTCCTGGCTTCCCTCCTGCCAGTCCTTCCGTTTGAGGGGCGTAGGGTTTGGAGCCCTAAACCCTAAACCCTATAAGCCCCAAACACTAAACCCTAAACCCTAAGGTTGCTGATTGAGGTTTTACGGTTTTGGGGCTTTCGGGTTTAAAAAGGTGTTTAGGGTCCTCGAGGCTTGGGGTCCACGGTAGAGGATCCTAGGCTTTAGCGCTTTAGGGTTTAGGGCTGAGGGTCGTGCGATTGCAGGTTTCGGATTTAGTGTCTTGAGGATGGATGCTCTGCATGTTGTCGCAAATTTTGCGATTCGGGTGTGGGATTTGTTTTGGGCTTCTTGTGCTTAACGGTGTTATCGTTGAGTGCTTCAGGAAATGGCTTTTGGGTTGAAGCTTCGGTCAATGACGTCCGTGAAAGGTTTCACGATTCGGGGGTGCAACGGTTTAGGGCTTCGAATATACGATTTCGATGATGGATCTGCAAAACAACAATTGCCTAAGTAGCTACGTACTGCTACAAAAGAAGATCAACAGCCTCGACACCTTGAAGCCTAATCAACACCTTCTTCTAAGAAGCGATGCATGGGTCCCTCCGACACAGCGATGTGCGGAGTGGCATAGGACATCTGCACCCTAAGGCATGCTGTAACCGCGACCGAGTAGAGCCCTTCCCACAAAGTTCACGTGGAACCCGAACAAAAAAGCTTGTAACGTGACAACCACTCTTCTGAATTCCTGCAATATCTCAGACCCGCGAGGCAGCAGTCCTTATGGCGACGTAACACCCTCAGGGCTGCCTCTCGCGCAGAGATGGAGTTGCCTGTTCAGATGACACAGGCCATACCCGGAACCCTATGACGCCTAAACCCCTACACCGTAAACCCGGGGGTTTAGGGCTTTGGACTTAGAGCCGTCTGTTCTGGGTTTTGGGCTGTAGGGTTCCGGTTTAGCACTCTTGGCTCTTTACAGCACCTTTACCGCCTGGCGAGGCTTCGGCATGCCGGCCTAAACCTAAACACTCTGAAGTACCGGCTGCTGTGGAGCCCTAAACCCTAGAATCCTAAAGCCAAAATCCAACGTGTGATGAGAAAATTTCTTGAATAAGAAATTAGAGTCTCGAAGCTCGTCAGATCTAGCAATCCAGGTTCTCAAACCGGCGGCTTGGTCCCCCCTGTCTCAGCGAGACAAGGCGATTTTGCTTTGTGGAGACCTGCGCAAACCCCAAAATTCGTCCTATCTTGGCGAGATAGGCATGTTTTCCTCTGTCCAGACCCACATGCTGCCCTGTAGACGCTTCTTTGCTTCGGAAACTTTTTTGCTTCCAAGCTAAAGGAGCCTAATTTAAGAAATTATTTTCAGGGTCTGACCCGAGCGCAGATTTCTTATTTTATCCCAGGTGAATAAGAAATATCTAGACCCTCGTTCTAGGAACCCGATTTCTTATCAAATCCCTTGACCGTACACCCTGAAGCCAAACGCCCAGAACACAAGAACCTTACAAGGCTCCCCGGCCCTATTTATGGAAACCGTATATGAAAGCACAAACAGAACGCAAGCCAAATACGCCCAAACTGTCAACCACATGCATTGAGCATCTCCAAGCATGCAGCAATGACGACTTTGGGCTATCTGGAGGTATTGGAGGTGACAGCTCGATAACGAACTTTCGTCTTTCTGGTGCTCAAGGGTGGCGGAGGGAATAAATCCAGGGTCTAGGGCTGGCTTATAAGGACTACCTGGCTACCGTAAGCTTCTATAGGGACTTCAACCGCGACCCACCCTAAATCCCAAACCATAAACCCTAAACCCCAAGACGTTGCCAAGCCTGCCACTGCCGGCCGACCCACGGCAAGAGCCTGCTCGGCTTGGGTCACTACCTGAGCCCGTGGCGAGGCGTGTTGAGGTGTAATTTAGGGTTTCGGGTATAAGGGTTTATGGGCTTACGGGCCTAAAGCCTAAACCCTAAATCCTAAACCCAAAACTCTAAAAAACCTAAACCCCAAAGCCTAAAGCCTGAACTCTAAACCCTACACCCTAAACTCTAAAACCTAAACTCTAAACCCTCTAACCCCCTGAGCCTCTGAGGCTGAGGCTTTTCAGGGGTAATATGCAGGGGCCTTTGTAATTAGAACAGGGATGTAGGGTTTAGGTTTTGGGCTTTAAGGTCGAGGGTCGCAAGACTTTGTCACCCTCATCCTTCATGACCGCGTGCTCGCAACCTAAACCCAAACTCCATAGATCCCCTATAGAGCCGCGTAGCTAGGTTCAGGGTTTAGGGCTTAGGGTTCATGGTTTTGGGGCTTCGGGAGTTCCCCAGAGCCACTTAAGAACGAGGTAGTTTTTCCTGCTACGTGGTTCTTTTTATCTGGGAACCCAAGAAGAAAATAGGGGCAAAAAAGGTACTGCTAAGAAACCTTGGTAAGGAGCCGTTTGAGGAACTGTGATCCTCTAAGTGCGGGATGGTGGAGTCTCAGAAGTTTGGGGTTTAGTTGTTGAGGGCTTCAGGTGTAGGGGTTTAGGGGCTTAGAGTCTGGGCTTAGGGTCTCAGGAGCTTCGAATTGGCTTAGGCGCGAAGTCGCGGAGGAAGCAGCGCATCCCAAAGACGTTCCGGAGGTCGTGCTGGTGAAGCTCGGTGCTTGAAGCTTTTTCTGGAAGGCTTTTAGGGGCTCGGGTTTAGGGCTGAGGGCTTAAGGCTTAGGATCTCTCAAGTAAAATTCAACAGCCATGCTGGTCGTTTTGGAAGGGTTTCTTGGGAGTTCGATTAGGTCAGAGTTTAGGGTTGTGATTTCGCCTGGCCAGGCGTTGAGCTTGTCCGGGAAAGCTTTTCCTTTGCAAAACTTGCCGTGGGCTGAGAATCTGCTTCGGGTAGTTGCGGCTGGCCGCTATGACGCTGCATATGCTTAAGAATACCCAACACGCCTCCACCCAGCACACTGAAGACTGCAAGCGGAACTTAAAGCTCAAAGCACCTACTGTAGTACCCAATGACTTTAATCTCTTAACCGGGACACGTCCGAACTGCAGACCTACGCACCGACGGTAAGCAGAGAGGGTCTGACCAACAAACAGCACGCCTCAGACCCGGTCCAATACAGTAAACAACCTTACTTACGCCCTCAACCCTTAACCTTAACCCCTAAGATCCCTCAATCCTCAACCCCCTAAAACCCCAATCTCCCAAAAAGGCCAAACCCGGCAAAACCCAAAACAACCCGAACAGCAACAACTCCGATTCATAGGCGGAACCTGCCGAGGGAAGAAGCGCGCGGCGCAGTCGCAGGACTGGAGACACTGACCCAGAAAGGCCTTGTTACCTTGTATGGCTTAAGGCTTTGGGTTCCTTTATGTTCCTTTCAATTCTTCATGAGGAGTTTTTTGAAAGGGTTTAGGATAGAGTGAGTTTAGGCGTTAAGTGGTACGAGTAGGGCTGGGAATTTCATTGCATCGTGGTCGGCTTTAGGTCCAGGTCTTAGAGCTTATGGGGTATACGCTTTCGGGTTTCTAGTGACAGTGGGTTGAGAGTTTGCGGTTAAGGCTTTGTTGATTCGGGCGTCTTTTGGGTTTGAGGCCTGAGGATAACTTCGATTTCAGGGTTGCAGCGTCAAGGATTCGACTTACTGGCTTCTGTCTCGTCAGCTGAACCCAAATACTAGCCGCAGAAGCTAACAAACATTACGAAACCTGCGCTGAATCCCGAAACCTACACCCCGAACCCCAAGGCCCAAACCTTACGCCATTTATGAAGCCCTCTGGAAGGGTTGAGGTCTCTGTGTTCTGGTAGCGAAGCTTCGGAATTCGAAGGATGCAACACCACAGTCACGCCTGTAGGACGTATAAATATATGAATAAGTAAAAATATACATATAAAATATAAATATAATATAAGTATAAATATAAATATAAATATAAATAAATGAACAAATAAGTAAATAAATGAATGCGTAACTAGATAACTAAATACATAAACAAGTGTGCATACATACATACATATATATATATACGTATATTGCCTGTGTGTAAGTTGACGGAACTTATGACACTTACAAAGCATAGCTACGCCACAGTTCAAGTTACCACTTCTGCAAGCTTCAGGCTTGAGGCCTCTCGGAAGCCAACTCCTGCATGGTTTCTGAAAAAAAACACTGTAGCACAGGTACATAAACCTAGCCCTGAACCCTAGACTTCAAGAGCCCACACATCCTAAAGTCCTGCGGCCCTTCGGTTCCTGGTAGCCGGGAGGCTCAGGTAGTAGGACCCGTGGAAGTGGTTGATGAGCTGCCAGGGTCCGAATCTTACTTTCTCTGCATCGCGAGAGCGGAAGGTCCTGAAGCAAAGATGGGAGCTGTTCCAAGCTGTGCTTGCGATCTGGGGGCACCACCATCGTTTCAGCATAGTCGGCTTTGCAGAAAAAACTGAATGCTACCATAAAAATGTTCAAAGGTCAGCACATGTTGGAATTCACGGTCTACTAAGTCCTGTGCAGTGCTTAAGGACAGCAGCATCTGCATGTCGTAGCCTAAGTCCTGAATGTCGAACCTGCATGCAAGCCCACATCCTTCGGAATGATCGAACCTACTATTACTAGTATTGTGATCAATTTACTATTCTAGTACTATAACTACTACTGTAGTACTATGACTAGTTACGGCTACATACTGTTACCAGTACTAGTTCCCGCAACGAACACAGGGGTGTAGGGCTTGCTGTGACTTACTGCCAGCAGCTTCTAGCATGAATGTGTTCAGGGTGGCTTGCAGCAGCCGTGCTGGGACAACTGGAAAGTGCGGCAGCTGCAGTCCTAACATCACCAGCATGGTGCAATTGTCGCTACTGCCATTCTCGTTGCTGTGCTTGTTGTTACTGTTGTCACTACTGTTACTGCTGTCCATGCTGCTGTAGCGGTAGCAGTAGAGGTAGCAGTGCCAGTAGCAGCGCCAGTAGCACCGCAGTCGCAGTAGCAGCAGCCTCAGCAGAAGCACTAGTATCACAAAGGAGGAGTAGCGATGGTGCAAGTGAATAGTGGTAGCGGTAATGAATAAGTCGTCGTAGTCGCAGCCGGCTGAAGTGTGGCCAAGACACCACTTCAGCAAGCAGTCGGAACTTTGTGGGTCCTCATTCCTCGGGGCTGTGATTCGGATCCCTAAACCCTAAACCCCAAGCCCTAGACCTTGTGGGACAAACCCTAAACCCTAAACCCCCCGAAACTAGCCCACTTTTTGGGCGCATTTTTCGTCAGGGCTGTGATTTGGATCTCAGCTCCCGAGCTTTAAGATCGCATGATTTGGTACCTTTGTAACTGAGGCTTTTGGATTAGGGCTTAGGGCCAAGGGTTTAAAGGTTTAGGGTAGAGTTGCAAGGTTTAGGTAAGCAGCTGGGAAGTCACGAGATCCTCTGGGCATTTAGTCTGAGTCTCCATCCCTAGGCCGCGACGTGCGCGACAGTGTACACGGAAGCCCGAGCTGCTCATCTTAAAAAGCTTACACTGGTTCGTTCGTGGCTGTAGGGATTCAAGACTTTCAACCCCGGAACCCACAACTGTGGCCCAGTGCTGGCTTGTCAACACGTCTGTGAGCTAGCCGCAGTCTCTAACCCCATTACGAAAATGCAATGGTGCGAAACCTTTACGGCTTTTGAACTAAACCGCGCAATAACTGTGTAGGAGTTGTTGATCTTGGAAAATCAGATGGTTATTCAGCTCTCTAAATTCGGATCCCTTGTAGCCTCCTTTTTAATAAGGGTGACGTACTATTCTGGGGACCTCCGAAGAGATCCTAATTTCGAGAACTACCCATCTGTGCAATTGCCGAGGCTCCCGGGGGGTTGCTGAGATTTCTATATTAGCACCAGAAAACCAGGTTAGGGTTCAGGGTTTTGGGGTTTAGGGTTTTGGATTTTGGGGTTTTGGATTTTGGGGTTTAGGGTTTTGGATTTTGGGGTTTAGGGTTTTTGGGTTTTGGGGTTTAGGGTTTTGGGGTTTGGGGTTTCGGGGTTTAGGCTTTAGGGCTTAGGGTTTAGGTTTTAGGGTCTGTTTAAGGCCTAGGGCTTAGGGCATATGGTAT
>CAJNJA010017437.1:0-10961 GCA_905231915.1 Symbiodinium necroappetens
TTAGGATTAAGGGGTTTAGGCCCCCCCCCCCCCCGCTTAACAGCCTAATTAATTACAATTACTTTATATGGATTTAGGCCCAAAGGGCTCAGTGACGAGTGAATGGCATTATAGCCAGGGCACTCCAGGCATCCCAGTGCTGAAATTGATGAGACACATGAGTCACGCAGGATTTTGGCCACTTCATAAGTGTATGCATCTTCAAGTACCAGTTCCCAGGAACTCGACATGAAAGTTCCGTGAAACCCGGAACCAAATGTGAGTCTAGGTCATTCCTTAGCACTCCCTGCAACATAATCTTAAACATGATCTCGTTAGGCCACCTAGGGGAACATTCTAATGGCCTACCTTGGAGCTAAATCCAAACATGATCCCTTAAAGCTGTGGCGAAATCTAAGCCCCTGATCCTAGACTAGACCCGAAACCATAGCCTATCAATCCCATGACAGGCAAAGCAAGGACAGCCCAGGCGACAGAAGCGAGGAGCACCGCTGTAGTTTCCTTGGCCGAATGCAGAGTTTTGGGGTTCAAAGCTCGGGGACTCTAGCAGACTCAGCAAGCGCAATATAAAGCGGTTTAGGGTTTAGTGTTTTGTGTGTGTAGGAGGGTGTGCAGATGCCGGGACGACCGTACCGCGTTCGAAGTGGCGACGGGCTGATGGTGTCGGACTCTGTCGGGCTTCGGGACCGGGACAGCAAGCTTTCGATCATGGCAAGAGGCTCGGTTGCCTAGTTCCCTTTTGGGATTACCTTATAGGATTCTACATATAAGCCATAAAAAGGAACTACTTAGAGGCCTATGGGTAGAGCCTCTGGCATTTGTTTTCTCTTCTTGTTCTGACAAGATTGAAGCACCAGCAGTCTCGCTGTTTCCTGAGACACGCCACACATGCAGAGGTAGCTACCGAAAAGGCATTACTGCAGTTAACAGCAAAATGCTGTATAAACAAGTGTCTCGTAGCATTTGTGAATCTACGCGCATACCGATATTCGCGCAAACGCACGAAGGTACAGGCAAGGAAATCATACTACTCTGTCTGTCTGTCTGGCTGTCTGCCAGTCCGTCTACGCACGCGTGCGTGTATGCGTAGTCATGTACACCTGCAAGTGTGTACGTGTGATATGACTGTACATCTGTCACCGTGCAGTTCTGCACGCTTATGCGTGGTCAGTTGCACACAAGTACATGTGTACCTATATCGTTATGCGATGGACCGGATGTGTGTATATGAATATGTCCATGTCGTGCGTGTGTGTGTGTGTGTGCGCTTCTGACGCATTCGGGTGTATGTGCAGACGTATGCACACATCTACGTCTGCACGCAGATACGACATCATAAGTTTGAAATGCCCCGATGCATGTCCAGAACAAGTGTGAGTTCAAGTAGGTTTGCTGTTCCTGAGAATCTGATCCGTACAGCTTTGCGTGTGTGTGTGTGTGTGTGTTTGTGTATGTTCGTTTTTGTTTTTGTGTGCAAAGCAAAAGCTATCTCGGCAACACAGAGACAAGAATTCTCGACTGGAGTCCCAGCCTGCAGCTAACCCCAGAAAGTTGGATGATTTGTGCTAGGATCCCTTATGCTTTGCCTTGAGGGCACAAGGATTATGATGCTCCAACCTTATGGCTTCCACTTTACTGAAACTGGAAAATGCGATAGAACACGCTTCTCATATTCAGCCAAGCTTCTGGCCATGACATGCTTAAGCTTGCCATTCCAGGTCCTTACTTCAGGAGTCTGGGGTGAGTCTTTCCGCGTCTGATGCTTCGTTATGCTTCAGGTTGCTGCCCCAAGGAGTCTGGACCTGGCGCCTAGGACCTGGCGGTGCATTCACTGCTTCAGGGCTTAAGGCGTAAGAGCCTCATGCTTTCCAAAGCCAAACCCTCCAATATAGCCACATGTGGGTAGTTCTCCAAATTCGGGTCCTTTTTAGGTCCCCAACAACAGTACGGCCCACCTTTTAATAGGACCCTCAAAAGGGGCCCCAATGTAGAGGACTACCCATGTGGGAAAGGTGGAGGCTTATTCCATCCTAAACCCTAAACCCACCTCGGAAGCCACCAGGTGCCGGGAGCTTCTAGCCCGAAGCTCTGCACCCAAGACCATCGGAACCGTTCGACATACTATCTTCTTGCCTAGGGTTTAGGGTTTCAGGCTGCTTTCTTGGGGTATATGGGCCGCAAAACTTGTATTCTGGCAAGACGGATACTACCAAGGCTTAAGGGTGTGTTGAGGTTCAGAATGTTGTGGGTTGAGGGTCGTGTTTCGGGCTTGGGGTTGAGGAATGTTGCTGTTGTGGGAGTTTTTGGAACGCTTCGGACTACTGAGCGCACCGATTTGTGTTCACATCCCTTGTAGCCACTATATAGTCAAGCAATGTCATACCCGCAGCCGTATTGGATTTATGAAAGCATATTCTACCAAGACCATAAAGGAACTATAAGAGAGCATCATTTCAACTTAATCAGAACCTTCTGCTGCCCTGCGACAGCATCTCTCCGATGTTCTCCCGCTCTGGATCGAAGGCGTCTGGGTCAGAGAACACCTGGCCAAAGCAGGAGTATTCAGGGGTTGAGGTTTATAGGGTTTAGCGTTCAGAGGTGTCTAGAGTTTCAGATTTCGTTTGGAGCCCTGAAGGGTCTCCACCATGAACCAAAAGGTCCATAACTCAGGGGAAGTTCAAGAGCTGTTTGTACAGGTTCAAGAGCTCAATATTCGAAGCTCTTGTGAGGTCGCAAGTAAAGCTCATTCTCCTCCCTAGCTTCCCTTGCTCGTCTTCATAACTCGTTTTGCACCTCTTCTCCCCAGAGCCAAAGCAGTGTCCAAGGAACTAGGGGCTCCCAGCGTGTAGAACCCCCTGGTCGAAGAAAACGGTTCTAACATAGGTCACATGCTGATGAAAAACAACTTGGTGCTGCCAGGCCTCATGGCAAGCTTGCATAGGCAAAGTTTGCTTTGGTTTCAATATACTGAATTTTTTGAACCTATGCCGTATTGACACGCTACTCCGGTGCAAGTGTCATATTATGTTTACTGAACAACTGAACAAGGCGTCGTTCCACCATCAGTTCTCAGCACGACATCCCCGTAGCTTTTGACCCCTGAAAACGAAGTCCTAAAGGGCCATGGACAAGTCCTGGCCTGCAAAGTCTCAGACCGGATATCCAACACCCTCCAACTAAATCCCATCATCTGGTTCCCTACAGTCTGAAATCCAACAACCCTCGACCAAAAGCGCCACTAAACTCCCACATCTCAAAGCCGTCCGGCCCGTTTTGGGTTTAGGCTTGGGTGTCTCCTTTGACAGGGTTCCTTAAACGGGTCTGACCTTGGGGTCCCGGTTGGCAGTCGATATCACCATGGTGACCGGCTGATCTGCGGGGAAAGGTACCTCAAAGCTTCGGGGTGTAGGCTTTATCTCAAAGCTTTGAGGATTGTTTATCTGCGGCCGTTACAGACCTACCTGTTTAGGGTCATTACGGTTTCTCTATGTAGTCCCTTGAAATGGTAGGTCTTTTCGGCTACAGGTAGCGTTTAGGGTTTACCTCCAAGTTTTGGTGTCTAGGGCTGAGGGTTGAGTGTGTACCTCCAAGCTTTGGGGTTCAGGTTTAGGGTTTACCTCCACTGCTTTCGTTACGGTTTAGTGTGTTGGTTGGAGGTTTCGGGTTCAGGGGTCAGGGGTCTCGGCTTTGGTTGAGCGGCTTCGGGTTCAAGGCCCCAAAAACGCCGCAGGGGACAATATTGGTAGAGTAGGATCTTGAAGCAACAACGTTACAATTGGGAACTCTGACTAACACTCTTCTTGTTCATCTTCCAGACACCTATGGGTAGTTCTCTAAATTAGGGTCCCTTTTTCGATCCCCAATAGAGTACAGCCCCCTTATAAAAGGACCCTAGAAGGGACCCTAATTTAGAGAACTATCCCTATATTCTCTGAGCTGCCTTGTGCCCCTCGAGCATCCATGTGTCTGCCTTCCCGACTGTCGTCGTGAACCTTATCGGCTGCAATGATCCATCAGGGTTTGAGGACGTACGGCTCAAGAGGCTTTTAGTTTCGGATGTCACGGACTTAGACGCTCCTCCACCCTGTGATGAATCCGCAACACTCCAAATCGCCACAAGTAGGGTTCTATTTGCGTTAGACCCCGAAGTAGGTGGCGTTCAAGTTGCTGCCCAGACATTATAGAAAAATGCTCGGGGCTGCAGCGGTTTAGGATTTGGGCTCGAGGCTTCGAGGCTTCATGGGTTTAGGGTCTAATGGGTTTGAGGCCTACGGCAATGCGACAACTGCTAGTCATGTGATAATGAAAAACTTCTACGACGCCTCTGGCAAGAAGGGGGAGGAAGCGAGCATTTAGGTATTAGCAAAATCTGAAGGAGCAACGAACACCCTAAATCTGCTCTGGGATCCCTGTTTCAGTTCTGTAACGTTCTTAAGCCGCTATTTCGCTCAAGAAGCTGCTGCACTGCCCCATCCGTCCGCATAAGCTCATGCAAGTACGCGCCCGCATTTTTGCGGAACATCATCACGTGCTGATAGTCCTTGAAGGCTTTAGGGCTTAAAGGGCTTGAAGGGCTTAGGTCTCAGCAGGATTTGGCGTCTGATGATGACAAGGCTTGTCGCTCAATGCCAAAGAGGGGTGGGGAAGGGGACTGTCTCAGCTCGGAAGAATTGTCTGCGGCTGCAGCCTCTATGCTAACGATAGGAGCCTGGATGGTTGGGAGGGTGGTACCGATGATGACTGTGACAAGGCTTGTCGTAGACATGAAGGTTCCGATGTACTCAGCAGAGGACGCTCGCCTCCCTAGAAAGCCGTACATGTGGGAACCCCCTGCATCCCTGAACAGCCACAGTCCTTGAACTGAGATTGCACACACTTGGTTGCCATATCAGTCGTCCCCAGGAGGCCAGCGAAGAGCCTCATGTGAAGGCGCAAGGGTTGTCCTAGGGGTGGTCCATTAGGACTCACACTTCATTACGAGCTTAGGCTATGTGAGGTTTTCCTCGACCTCCTGGTTCAGGCCTTGCTGCTAGCTGCTAGCTGTCCAAAGAGTAGCCGCAAGAGTGTGGGTTATTCTCCGTTTCCCGACTCTAGGTGCGACTCCTTGACTCTAGATGTGACTCTTTGTTCTTCAATCCTGATGTCAACAAAGACCCATTGTCCGCAAAAAAGCTCGTTAGAATTCATGACTACACGAAGCTGAAAGGACCGAAACAAACTCGAACAACATGATTTATACCGAAGGAGTCAGAGGTATGACAGACATGTTGAGCAGGCCACAGCAGCCTAAAATGGTGGTGTCTGCAGTTGTTGGCCGTGTCCTGTGGGACGGTTTGACCCTTGGCTTTAAGCACGTATGGGTCAAAGGTTGGCGGGTACTGAAGTTAAAAGAATCAGTGTCAGGTGCCCCAAGCCTTGCAACATCCCTTAGCTTAGGTTCCCTCATTCACGATGCCTACGACACTTTGAATGATCTTCTTCGGGTAACTCGGACCCTCAGGCTATAGGGCCATGAAGCTTGAAGCACTCACAATCGTGGCAACTTTGATGCCAGCACCTATGAACCCGAAACCGAACTAGCTGCTCATGAACCGTTTAGGCTGTAGGGCTTAGGGTTTATAGTGTAGGGTTCATGAAGTCAAGGTGCGAGGCATCAATCACCGAACGGAGCATCACGTCTTCCAAAGAGCCGGCTTGAGCTGTCAGAATCTTCCTTGCGTTGTGCAGATGAACAAGCTGCATACAGTCTAGGGTATATAGGGTTTTGGGTGTAGGCTTAAGTGTCTATAGGGTTTAGGGTGAAGTGTCCAGGGTTCACGGCTATAGTGCTTGATATGAGATGGGTGCTGGAGAACGGTAGGCTTGGTTTTGCCACACTTGCTGCTATCCGTAACCTCGATCACCCCCTACCTTAAGCCAAATAACCTACGTTCTAATGGACCTATATAGCGAAACATAAAAATGGAAACCTACAAGAGTAGGCCCTTCTGGGTCCAATCCAAACCCTAAAGCCTAAACACTAAACCCTAAACCCTAAAAACCCTAAAACCCCTAAACCCCTATATCCACCATCCGGCTCAGTTGTGCAACGCCGGGGCACTTAAGGGCCGAGAACTGCGGCTTCTCGATCAGCTTCCTTTGTCGAGAAAGGCGGGGCTAAACCCTTAACCCTAAACCCTTAGACCCTTAAATTCTAAACCCTAAACCCTAAACCCTTAGACCCTTCAACCCTAAACCCCAAACCCTTAGACCCTTAAACCCAAACCCTAACTTAGACCCTTGAGCCCTAAACCCTAAACCCTTAGACCCTTAAACCCTTAAACCCTAAACCCTAAACCCTAAACCCTAAACCCTTAGACCCTTAGACCCTTAGACCCTTAAACCCTCAACCCTAAACCCTAAACCCTTAGACCCTTAGACCCTTAAACCCTAAACCCTAAACCCTAACTCTAAAGCAAGCAGAGGGCCTCGCTCTGAGGTTCCCCCTGAATCATCTTGAGACGATACCCCCTAAATCCTAAACCCAAACCCGAAATTCATGTTTTCGGAATCCTGGACCTAATCCTACAAACCGAAAACCAAACTCGAAACACTAAATCCCAGTACTCCGACCCTACTCGTATAAGCCCTAAACGCCCTACACCCTACGGCCGGCGTCATCAATTTCTCCGCCGTGGGCGATCCCCGCGCAAAGGCCATCGCCGCCTGCGGTTATTGCTTGGGGCTTATAGAGCTACAGGGTTTTTGGGTCTGGGACTTCGTAAGGGTCGGGTGTAGGTTTCGCAATTTGTGTGCAGGCATCGGGTGCCTTAAATAGGGGTGCATTCTTCAGGATAATCCTGCAAAAAAATGGAGGCAACTACTGCTCATCGTTGAGGCTTGAGGACCCCGAACGGGCATCGTGAGGGAAGAGATACCCGATCTCCCAAAATCCCTGAATTAAGGAATATACGTTCAATTAGAATCAGAACCGACATATGAACTAAGGTAGAGTATTCCTTAATCAAGAGACTTTGGAAGATCTGTGGTTGAGAGGTCAAGGGCCTTGCGCAGAAGGAGGATTAGGGTTTAGGGTTTAGGGTTTATCGCAAAGCTCACAACTGAAACAACCGATCATCCTGCTTCAGGGATGCAGCCCTTGCGTGAACCTAAACTTCCCCCCCCCCTCTCCCCCCGAATACATAGTGACCTGCACAAGCTCGAAGCAAAACCAGCAACATCAAGCCTCCTGTGAAGACTTCACCACCCAAGTCTGCACGATGCCCGATTTCTGTCCTCAATGCGCAGGCTGTGATGTCCAACGATTCGCAGGCCCTTCCCAGGCCATTACTGTGGGGCTCTGAGGGCTCATATCTGTCAGGCATTTTAGGGTTTAGGGTTTGGGGTTAGGCGCGAAGACCTCACCACAGAGGCTTCTAAGCTGGGCCATATGACTATACGAACTCTGGCTGATGCCCCGCCCCCCGAAGCTCAAAGCCGCAAACCCACGAATCTCGCTCTCAAGTGTCAGCTACAACCCGCTAAACGCTCCGAACCAAAGATCGGGGTCATAGACCACTACTACCCTAAACCCTCAACCCTAAACCCTCAGCCCTTCGGAAGCTTTGGCTTTCTCTGGGCTTTTGGGTCTTAGGCTTTGGAGTTGGCTTCGAAGACTTAAGCTTGAGAGCAAGTCTGGGCCTGCCGATAGTCTCCTTCTTCGGTTTTACCGATTACCTTTAGGATCTTATAAGGCAAACTATATAAAAAGACAAAAACAATATATATATATATATATGTATATATATATACAAATAAAACGACGGGTCGGCTTTCATCGGGATTCGAGGTTGAGCGTGAGGGGCTTGAGACTGTGCCCTCCAGCACTCAGCAACTTAAAGGGTTTGGGGTTTGGGTTCAGGGTTTAGGGTTTCGGGGTTTAGGGGTTTTAGGGTTTGGAGTTTAGGGTTCAGGGTTTAGGGTTTGGGGTTTGAGGGTTTGGAGTTTAGGGTTTAGGCGGGTTTAGGGTTTAAAGTTCACGACGGCTCTAGGGCTTAAACTGCGCCAAGACTCCCCGCTTGCCCATGATGCACATCTTTCCGAACTCCAGGTAAGGCAGAACCCGAAGCACCTCCGAGGAAGACATCCTGGGCCCCAGGAGCAGATAAAGCTTTGGCTCTAGGGGTTTGGGGTTCAGGGTTTAGTTTTTGTTTTTGTGGTTTTGGGGGTTTAGGTTCAGGGTTTAGGGTTCAGGAGGCAAAAGAAGGCCTCATTTTTCTACACTCTACCTCGAGTCTCCAGTGGAGTTCGTGTATGTCCTGTTTTGGGTTACCTCATAGGATCCCAAATAGCAACTTGGCTGATCCAATTGAAGGGACGGCTTTGGAGAGGAGACGATAGGTAAGCCCGAAACCCCTAAACCCTAAACCCTGGATCCATCCAAGCCAAAGACTCGGATGAACGAACACAACGACGTTGCGGCTGCAGGGGAAGATGCTCAAACCCTATAAGCCCTATGTAACATCCAAATAACCTGTCTTTTGAGGCTTCCTTTCTTTTTTGATTTCCTTATACATGGCCCTTAAAGAGTCAGGCTTTTCCAAGTAAGCCCAAAACCCTAAACACGGTTTCGGGCTCAGCCTGTGTTTGGTTTTGGGATGCTGGGGGCATCGCGCCAGAGAATGGTGCGGGCGAGGTTGCCTAGAAAGTCCTGGTATAGCAGAAGGTGGGGCTTTTATGACAAGAATTACCATTATGGTATGGGCAAGTATCCCCCATGGGACCTCTTGGGTTATGTACTTGATCCATCCCGTTGTGTTTAAAGTGGTAACCGGAGGACTTAAGATTAAGAGCTGGTTGGTCTGCTAGTCTGCCACCGTACTTGATTCATCCCATTGCGCTCCAAGTGATAAGCGGAGGACTTAGGATTCAGAGCTGGTTGGTCTGCTACCGATTCTGCAGCGACTTCATCAATCCTAGTGTCTTACGACATCAAAGAAACCCGAAAAAGGGTAGAGCCGCCGCGACTCTTCTTTCTCCAGATGCCCTCGAACACAAGCGGCAGCACAATCCTTGCAAAATTGGCCATGAGGATCCAAATTTGCGAAACGTGCCCAAACAACGGAAACCGAAGCATTGCATGCTCGGTTTTTTCCAGCAAAATCTCTAGGATGTAACAGTACGGCTGCGATTGGTGCTCTGGCTGATGAAAGGTGAAACTGTAAAGTTGGAGCATCGGTTGGTGCTGCCATAGCCTCGGGGTATACACTCCGATAGAGGGTTCGGTTGAGGGCTATGCATCTAAAGCCCTTGGCCAACTGAGGATGCAATCATGCTCATCTATTGCAACATACTCGGATTATGTTCACTTCGTTTGACCTGTATCGCACGCATGCATCTTATGCATGACAGTGAGCCCCACACACTGAGCCCTGTTATGCTAATGCCCAGATCCCAAACCGAAACAGAACAAAGGTTTCAGCAGCAATATGAGTAGCAGTGCGCCGCCCGAAACCTCACAACACTTAGGGCACTGTGATTGTGCTGATGTTAAACACAATGATAAGTCCAAGCTCGGACAGGATAGCAATGATCAACAACACGGGTACACCCTCGCAGCCTCATTCTTCTTGCTTCATGATTGGTACATTTTCTCACAAAAAGGTACGATTACAGCAACTGCCTTGTTATGCTCGTTCGGGCTATTAGTAAGTACGTCCCAAGCCCACCCCCGAACCCCAAACCAAACCCCAAACCAAACCTCAAACCCTATAAGCCCTAACAACCCTAGACCCTTAAACCTAAACCCTAAACTAAACCCTAAACTGCCCTAAACCCTAAGAGCCCTAAACCCTTATGCCAAGCTATATCTCAGATCCGGTGCTTGCCGACTTCCAGCTCCGTCGGGGGTGGCAGAAATCTGCGGGCGCCGATCAGCTTCCGAATCCTCAGACCACCGTTTAGGGTGTAGGGTTAAAGACTGTTTGGGTTTATCGGTTTAGGGTTTAGGGGTTTTGGGGGCGATTTAAGACTCTATAGGGGTTGTGATAGGTTGGTTTGGGTCCTTTTGTTAGGTCTGTGGACCACGGTTTGAAAGCTTTAGGGTGTTAAGTTTTCAGGGCTTTCGGGCTGTAGGGTATCGAGCGGTTGAGAGGTTTAGGGGTTTTGGTTTCAGGACTTAGGATTTATGCTTAATGGTTTATAATGGGGAATATGGAGACAAAGGTCTCTTTGGGGAAGTGTTTGGGCGGAATTGTGGCTGACCAGGGCTTCTGCTTTGAATGCTGAATCTCCAAACCGAAGCTTCAGGAACCAGTAGGGCCCAAACAGCCTAAACTCCATAGTCATAGCCTCGAACGAATCCCTAGTTGTTTCTTCGACTGGCATCTCTTGCCACTCTTTCTTTCCACCCGCCTGATAGAACCCTGAGAGACTGTATAGGACCCGTTTATAACCTTTATAGAATATGTACCCCTTGCAGATCCCCTCTACAACCCTTACAGAGACCGTGGAGCACGTGTAGTACCCTCAACACCGCCTTTTTGAGCGAGTCTCTTCTCTGTCCATGCTGTCTCCAGGAGGGAGGCAGCAGAGGGGAGATCTTGTTTGTGCATGTCCTCAAGGAAGACGGCTTTGGGGCAGATTGCAGTAGGTCTTTCGGGGTGCAACTATGAAGAAAACTCCACAACCACAGCACCAACGAAAGCCTAAACCCAAAACCCCAAANNCCTAAACCCTAAACCCTATCCCGAACTCACAGAGACGCTGGTTTCAGAGCGTAAGTAGGGTTTAGGGGCTAGGGTTAAGACGTCTAGGTATCCTTGTTTATATCGAAAAAGCCCCAAGACACATACTACCGTGTTTGGGGTCCTGAATATGAATTCCATATGTATGTTGCGGATAGGGTAGGCTTTGGGCTTTTCTTGAGGGCATCTTATTCCAGTCACTTAAACCCGATCTAGGGCTGTGGGTCTAGGGTTTAG
>CAJNJA010017438.1:0-10961 GCA_905231915.1 Symbiodinium necroappetens
CCCCCCCCCCCCCAAAAAAAAGGCAGAGCAACAGAGGCCGGGCCTGGGCATAGTACTTGCCTCAGTAGCAGCTACCCTAGAGCCCCTTTGACCCCTTTAAAAGGTTCTGATACATAGGATTTAGGGTTTAGGGATATAAAGCCTAGATAATTACCAAGACTATTTTGGTGCTTCCTTCTTCTACCTACAGTATATCAGAAGCATATCCCAGAGGGTCCACCTCCGGGTAGTTCTCTGAAGCAGGGTCCCTGTTAGGGTCCTTTAGACCCTAAGGGTGCCGTACTGTATTGGGGGATGAAACAGGGCCCGAATTTAGAGAACCCCTAAACCCTTTAAACCCATACACTACAATCATGGAATTAAGCGTGCGGACCTAAGTCCAAGATAGTAGTAAATATGGACCCTCTGGGCATGGCCCACTGACACCCCCTTTTTAAGGGGTTCCTGGAAGGATTCCTTCAAAGGTTCTATAGAGGGTTCTTGAAGTACCATAAGGGGTCTATAGAGGGTTCAAAAAGGGTTCTTTTCGGGCTTCAAGGCTCAATGTAGCTGCAGAGTATATACTTAGGCCTTAGAAATGCAAAACAAAACCTCTAAGGCCTAAGCATCTGCTATATCATAAAGATAGATGGACCCTGGAACCCTCATAGAACCCTCGCTCATAGACTCCTTATAGAACCCTTGAAGGGCCCTTGAAGGAATCCTCAACCCTATAACCCTAAACACCAAACCCTAAAACCCTAGGCCCTAAACCCTAAAGGAATCCTTCAAAGGACCGATACATGGAGCCTAAGGGCCCTGGGAGCTTGTGTCTTGCGGTTTCTCCAACGACCACCCGACATGTACACTACAGTAGAAGCCCAAAAGTTGGAAACCCAATAGCCTCAATACTCAAGAGCAATGTAGAGGGTATCCCAGCACGATTTGTCCTTAATCCGGTTTCCAACTTTTTGAGGTTTACTGTAGCTAATCGCCGCAAGGTGCCCCACACTAGCAACAACCTCAGGCTCAAAGTCTCCATGTGCTGTGACAGTAGATATTTAACTGGCAGTGGTTCTTAGTTAGGTAGCTTCAGGCAGTAAGTCTATGCTATATGTAAGCACATGGCGCCTCAGGTAGCCAAACCCTGTAAATTATTGGCCAGTCATCTTCCCGGCTGTATGCTCCCTACTCGGAGGGTCGGGAAACTTGGTAAATAGCTCAAAACGTATGATTATGTTAGCATCATAACCCCAATTAGGACACCTTTAGGGTTCTTATAAGTCTACTTATTAACAACAATCGAAATCCCCCGACCTTCCAAGTAAACCCTGTAAGCTCTAAGCCCTCAACCCTCTAAACCTCTAAACCCTCTAAACCCTTTAAACCCTCTAAACCCTATAAACCCGTAACCCTATAAACCCATAACGCTATAAACCGTATAAGCCCCATAAGCCCCATAAGCCCTATAAACCCTATACACCCTATAAACCCTATAAGCCCTATTAACCCTATAAACCCTATAAGCACTATAAACCCTAGCAGCCCTATAAACCCTATAAGCCCTAGACCCTCTAACCTCTAAGACACTATAATCCTTAAGCATCCTCACGCCCCGAAGCCCCTCTAGGCTAGAAGCTCTCAGGCCACAGAATGTAGCAACTTTCTTTGGAGGGCTCTGCTTTGTGGCTAGCTTTTAGAGTTTAGGGGCTAGGACACTAGAAAACAAAAAAATAGCCCTAACCCCAAAGCCCGAGACCACCAGGAAGGAGCTTTGTTCCATCGTCTGTAGGGTGCTGCACTTTGTCAGCGCCCGGCGTTGCTAAACAACGGCCGGGCCAAGATCACTCGAAGAAACTGCTGTCGATATCCGGACGCGTTAATGGAGGAGCTTGAATCACCCTGTTACACCCTGACGCATAAACCCCAAACCCTGAACCCAAAGGCCAAACCCTAAGCCTCTCGAGTTTCGACGGTCAAGCAACTTCCCTTACGCAGCCATTACTGAGGATAGTACTGAACACTGTAGCCTAATAAAGGGCACTTAAACTACGATCTCAACACGCCAGAAACCCTGACAAACTCCAGCCAAACTCTGCAGAGCTCTGTCTATTCAGCACAAATCATTCCCTAAGGCTCCAGGCGGCGCTAGAGTTTATACATAGCCCTAATGTGGCCTGATTACGCATGGTTCCTAAAACCTAAACCCTAAACCCCTGAACCCTCAACCCTAAACCCCTAAACCCCTAAGCCCTAAGCCTCTAAGCCCCAAAACCCTACACCCCTAAACCCCAAACCCACAAGCCCTAAAACCTAAATATATGATGTACATCAAGGACTACGTATGTACGATATAGGTACAGGGAGCCTAGGGCGACTTTCCGAAGCTTCAAGCACCGTGGGTTGGGCTTCTGGATTTTGAGGCATGCAGCGGTTCAGGAATTTGGGTGAGGTTTAGGCTTTAGGGGATTGGGTTTAGGGATTAGGATTTAGGGATTAGAGTTCGGGGTTTAGGGATCAGGGTTTAGGGTTTAGGCTTGCTTCGAAACTCTGGTGCATGAAGACCAGGCACTAGCCGAACCATAATACACTATACGGGCCCTTGGCAGGTGTAAGTGTACCCTAAACCCAAAACCCAGATTGCAACATAGCTTTAGGGGCTCGGTGGGACTCGTATTATTCCTGACTGCCTAAAGAAACATGACTCAGAACACGCCTAAACCCTAAACCCATATAATATAGATCCTAGACCTTTATCTATCCCTAAACCCCAACATTAAAAGCCCTGAATAGTAAACCCGAATCAAACCCTTAAGCCCTAAAACCTTAACCCTAAACTCTAAATCTTAAAAGCCAGGACATGATACCGACAGCACTCTGCCGGGGTCTCCCGATCCCCACGCTCATGTTTTGGCCAGTGCCGGCGTTTTTGGTTTTGACTCGAATCAAAAGAGGAGATCGGCACTAAACGGGTCTTAACAATTTGAATAGGGTTTTGCATTTCATTATACTACAATAATTATAATAAGAACTCCCAAAACCCTATTAGGGCGTTTCCATTGAATAATATTAGGGTTTACTGTACGGCTTAGGGCTGAGACCTACTTGTCTTCGAGGTCCTAACTATCGACCGTACTATAGAATTTATAGGGACCCCTAAACAAAGTCTTTTGTAGTTCAAGGTAGAGTCTATAGAGATCTAGAAACCAAATATGTCGGCTGAGAGGTGATGTGGAATGTCGATCCCTAATAAACCCCCTGTCTCCCTTAAGGACGAAATGACCCTTAAAAGTAGGGCCCCTATATCTTTATACTATGAATCCCTATATGGTATATGAACCCTAAACCCTTTTAGGGCTCATTTCGTCCTTAAGGTCTACCGGTGCTATCATGCGCTTCCCCTTTGATAGTCCCTCCCGGACTCCAAGTAGCTCGATGCTGCTTACAGATCTTAGACCGAAAAGAAGGCCTGTTATTCCTAGTTAGGTCCACCGTTTAGGGGCTTAGGGGTTTTGGGTTTAGGGGTTTAGGGGTTTAGGGGTTTAGGGGTGTAGGGTTTAGGGTTTAGGGTTTAGGGTTTAGGGGTTTAGACCTGAATTGCCTGAACCTACAAAAAAACGAAATGATCAGCGATGTCAGGGTTGCATAAGCCCCCAGAAGTCTAACAGAACTCCCTACTCCCCACTCGGCTAGAAGTATGAAGGAGGGGACGGACCACGGGTCTATTCGGCTGCTTCGGACTCTGGTACCGTAAACCCAAACACCCGAAAAGATAAGCCGGAAGCCCGACCTGCCCAACCCATAAGAATCAAGAGCTTGGAGGTAAAGTTGTTCTACTATTTGGGCACATGGACCTTTTGCAAGGCAAACCCTAAACCCTAAACCCCTAAACCCTAAACCCGTTCGGGAGCCTGCAATTCAACTCGGAGGCATGCAACCCTAAACCCCCGAACCAACCTCCTCACGTCGCACCGCCAAAAACCTCCGGTTTAGGGGCTCTAGATCAAGGTTGATCATCAGAACGTACAAAAAAGTAGCAGATGGTACGGTAGTACCCTAAACCCTACACCTTAGATACCCTTGAACCCGCACCTGCCCTAAGCCCTAAACTGAACCCTATAAACAATGAACCAGAAGTCCGAAATTCCGGAAAGGGTTCTTACAAACCCTATACTACCTTTAGTCTCCATTGTAGTTCCTTTTGGAGGTTACCTTTGTAGGATCCTTGATATAGACGTGGTTACACCAAGAAAGGAACTATAATGGAGACGATAGGTACATCCTAAATCCCAACTCCGAAACCCGAATTCTGCAACTTTTCCCGCTCGGTCTCCCCCCATTTTCGTCGTGGGTTTGTATCAAGTTGGCGGCCTTGTTCTGGTTTCTTGTTAAGAAGCTGAGTCTTAAACATTACAATCTTTCGGGAATTTTGAAACACTATAGACCCCGATTGTCGCAGCTTAAACTAACTTCCTAAACCCTAAGCCCTAAGCCCTCAACCCTAAGCCCTAAACCCTAAACCCTAAAGCCCCCCAAAGCCCTAAAGCCCAAAACCGCCCTAGACCAAGTCGGTGGCCTTGTTGGGAGCTCGAGATCGACAGACCCCCTCTTCAGAACGAACAAAATCGATTCGGGAGTTCCTTCAGACGGCGGGGTGCGGGGGTCCCTTTTGGGGTTTAGGGTTTCGGGCTTAGGGCCCTTCCTACTGATTCAGTTTCCTAGGGGAATTGAAGGTTAAGCTTTGTGTTTATATGGAGAGTATAATACCCCAAAGGCTACCAACTCTACTAATGACTAAAGCCTTCTGCGGAGTCCATGCAGCAAGAATGCATACTTGGGTTCCCCGATTGTCTGAAACTCCCATTTCACCACTTCGAGGAAGGGGGGACCTGGCGTGTACGTCAGCTTTGTGCCATCGTACATTCCAGCAGCCACAGCACCGGACCTACTTGGGTGGTTGTCAAAACTATCGTCTCGTTTTGGGTACCCTAAATATTAGGTGCCGTATTATATCAAGGACCCAGAAAGGGACCCCATTTTGGAGAACTACCCACGTGTAAGGCCTCAGTTCAAAAGGGCCTCGAACCGCACGCGCCACTTAGAACCGAAACCCAATCCAGTCTCCACTAGATGCTGCAACCCCGACCCCGAAATCCTATACCCCTGAACCACAAACCCCTTAACTATCAACCCCACGACCCCAAGCCCTAAACCATGAAACACGAAGACCCAAACAGTTGCTCAGCTACCCCCCAAACAGGCCCTGAATCCTTCATTCTAGAACCCCTTTGTGAAAAGTACCCAGAGAACCCATGAACGAACTCCATTATACTTGCCTGAACCCAATAATACCCTTAACCCCAAATCCTAAACTTTAAACCCTAAATCATACATCCGACACCCTTAAACCCCACGACCCTCAACCTCAACAGGCTCAGTCCCAGACTCAAACCCTTGTAGACGCACCCCTTCATAGCACCCTTAGGGTTTAGGGTTTAGGGGTTTAGGGTTTATAAACCCTAAACCCTAAACCTTTACCGCAAAGGCAAAGGGCTCTAAAATCAGGGTTCGATAACGCTTACTATCCGGGATATTACAGGGGTTTCATGCAGGGGGGCCTGATAGGGAACGCTAATCTAGACCTAAACTCGTTCACGAGCCCGGCTGCTGAATCCCCCGGTCCCCCCGTAGCAAGGAGACCGAGCAGGTTGCTCAAGCAGCCCCGGTTGTGTGAGCAGTGGCAGACAGATACCATTTGGATTTGGGTTTAGGGTTTAGGGTTTGGGGTTTGGGGTTTAGGGTTTAGGGTTTAGGGTTTAGGATACCATTTGGATTTGGATATACTGGGCTATATGCAGGGCATAAAGTTCACAAGATTACCTTGTCCTTCGGATTTCTACTTGACGGCTGCTGGGTCGGCAAAACATGCCACATGAGGTGGTTGTACTATTCTGAGCCCTCTTGCTCTACCGAGGACAAAGCCGCAAGGTTTCCATCGAAGGGGGGGGGGGGGGGCTTTTTCCCTAAACCCTAGACCCTAAACCCCTGACCCCTAACCCCTCAACCCTAAACCCATGACACATATCCAACAACTTCACTACGGCTCCAATTGGCAGCAGCCCAAAGGCTTCATGTCAATTCCTACCAAAGAGTCGAAGAAAGCCAATCTAAAGCCCAAGCCCCAGCCCTAAAGCATGTAACCCCCGAGCTCCTCCATGGTTTAGGGTTTGGGGTTTAGGGTTATAGGGCTTAGAGTTTAGAGCCGTTTAGGGTTTAGGGTTGTGGGCTATAGGGCTTAGAGTTTAGAGCGGTTTAGGGTTTAGGGTTTGTAGCAGATCACACCTAGCTGAAGCGGACGAGGGTCTCAAGCTGTCCCCAAGGGTCTACAATCTTAAATCTTAAACCCAGGTGCCTCATTACTGGCTCCTTTGGACCCTTCGGGGTAGGGTTGTGGGTTGCGACGCAGAGTTTGTGGATGTAAAATAGTAAGCAAGTAACTGGTGATAGGTTTTTGTTTAAAGGGTTTAGGGTTGTAGGGTTTAGGGTTATAGGGCTTAGGGTTTAGGGTTCTAGGGCTTTGGGTTTAGGGTCATAGGGCTTAGGGTTTAGGGTTATAGGGCTTAGGGTTTAGGGTTATAGGGCTTATAGGGTTTAGGGTTCTAGGGCTTAGGGTTTAGGGTTGTCCTTCCCCAGGCTTCCTTCCTAGATCCATTATACTACTCTCGAGCCCGAAGCCCAAACAAGTTGAACCATTGAAGGCCCGGTTCCCAGGGCCCCAAGCATACAACTAGTACCTACTTTGGGGTCTAAAGTCTGTGAACAGAACCTACTTTGGGCTATTTGGAGCCCCAGGGGTTGAGGCGCTTAGAGTTTGCTAAACCCTAAACCCTAAACCCACACCCTACGCACGCGAACCCAAAGCTGAAGCACACTCTTTTCAGGGCGAGTCTTAACTTAGCTGCTGAGTTCATAAGCACAAAAAAGTGTAGAGTGTAGACTTTCAGTTCTATAAGGGACCACATTATACCAAAAAGTTTAAAGTGTACTCATTTAACTGGCTGTGCACCTTTGCTTTAGGATGAGCGCGGCTTCGTGATTGTTCAAGGCTGGCTCAAGCTAAGCCTAGACCAAAGCCAATGACAATGAGAAAGGGGCATCAGTAGTTAGAACAGGCATTTGATATGTATGGTTTATGCTATAACCACAAAAGAAAATATAAGCGTATTTCACTGCAGGAAGGGTTCCAGGGTGGATGACAAGGGAACGGGTGTGGGATCTTCTACATGCAGTTATGCTACACACATAAATGTATATATATATATACACACACACACACAGTTTTATCTAATTACATAAAACAGGTCTCTGTGTGTGCATATGTAGATATAGAGTTATACCCATTTATAGACTTGTTTGCATGTATGTGGACCACAAGAGGCACCTAATTCTTAAATAAAATTGAAAGTCTCGACATTCCTTCTTGAAGGACACTTATACAGGCGGGGAGTTTAGGGTATATAGAGCTTCTATAAGGCTTCTATAAGGTATATAGACCTTCTATAAGGCTCCTATAACGGTAAGTACTCCCCTGAAAATGTCCTAGACCTTCTGTCTGCTCTGTCCCGGGCTACCTGCAGGATCACCTTCCCGCGCAACGCGGCTCAGTTCGGGTGCGTCTCTTCAACGCCAAGCCCAACGTTGCAGTGACTTCTCTTTCCCCAAAGGGTCCAAGTAGCAGTATAGTATATACTTTTGGAGCCCAAATCTACTTTCCCAAAGGGTCCAAGTAACAGTATAGCATATACTTCTGGGGCCCAAATATCTACATTCGCAAAGGGTCCAAGTATAGTATATATGAATATGGGCCCAAATATCTACCAAGAGCCTACTACAGACCCTAAACCCTAAACCCTACTAAGGTTTCTAAGAGCCTACTACAGACCCCAAACCCGGTTGTTACTAAGAGCCTACTATAAGCCCTAAACCCTAAACCCGGCTGTTACTAAAAGCCTACCATAAATCCTAAACCCTAAACCCTACTAAGGTTGTTACTAAGAGCCTGAGCCTACTATGAACCCTAAACCCTAAATCCTAAACCCGGTTGTTACCAAGAGCCTACTATAAGCTCTAAACCCTAAACCCTAAACCCGGTTGTTACTAAAAGCCTACCATGGCTGCTACATGGATCCTCTGGCTTTGGGCCTTCCCTACTGGTGAGGACAAAGGCCAGTGCTCATGCACAGGGATTCTCCTGCGGCTCCAAGGACTCTTAGTCTGTTGCTTAGAGGGTTAGAGGGTTTAAGTTTAGGGTTTGGAGCCTAGAGGGTTTAGGGTTTTAGGGATTAGGGTTTTCGGGTCACATGTCCAGGCCTTCTGACCGTTTCTGACCCAGAGACCATAGCATATATAGGGTTTTCGGGGCTATATCGTCCTTTAGGTCTAGGTCTTGAGGGAGCCTGTACCCCTATAGACCCCAAACCCTAAACCCTACACCCAAAACCCTAAAACCCTAAACCCTAAACCCTAAACCCTAAAACCCTAAAACCCTAAACCCGAAACCTTATAAACCCTACGAAGGCCTTAGAACCTGGATCCACCCCCCCAAGGAAATGGCAGAGCTGCTCATCCTCCCGCTTGTCGGGCGCAGCCCAGTCTGAGGCCGTCGCTCTGCAAAAAAAAACGTACGTCTGATCCACATTGATATTATAAATCCTTAGCATTGCCTTAAGGACCCTAAATTGTGGTAATTATGGTATATGGGTAAAGCAGGATTTATATCTTCAACCGTAGGAGCCGTAGGGTTTCGTGTTTAGGGTTAGCATGCGGGGTTTAGGGCTTGGGCTTTAGGATTGCCCTAAGCCCTAAACCCGAAACGATTTATGATTATACAGTGTGCAATTATGGAGCAGAAGGAACAATCTTGACAGAATTATTCACCTAAGCCCTCCATCTACCCTCTATTGGACCCTAAATAGCCACTGTTTGCGGTTACATGGAGGGAGCCTGCATCCAAGTACCGTATATGTGTTAATGCACATTGGAACCATTCCAGAGTGTAAATAGATGCTGCCCGGGTCTTGCTCATTGCAAGTGCCTCTAGTTCTCCCAAACCCGAAACCCTAAACCCTAAACCTAAACCTTAAACCCCAAACCCTCAACCCCAAAACCCTAAAGCCTAAACCCTGAAACCCTGAACACGAGTGCACGAAGGCCAAAGGTTGTCAAGCCCCAGACTGTCAAGCCCCGCTTATACCCCCAAAACCTGAACCCAACACAGGCCCAGTCCTTCAGAAGTTGGGGTTTAGGGTTTAGGGTTTGGGGCACTATCTAGGGCTCAAGGAATACACCTTAAGATCATATCAGCCTCCCCCTAGGGGATCCCACTAGAATTTACGGGTGCCTTCCTCAACTACGGGCTATTGGAAGGTCTGGGGCCGTCTATGATTTTAGGGTTTCCAAAGTGTTTCCAATGAGGCCCTTCTGAAGGCTCCACATATCGGGACTACAGGGTTTCCAAACGCTGAGGGTTTAGGGTTTAGGGTTTCCAAAAGTTTAGGGTTTTAGGGTTTAGGGTTTGATTGGGTTTCATGGGGTTTTCATAGGGCTCTGCAGTTTACCGGGGTCTAGTATTGGGCCGTCATGCCTTAGAAGAGGGCTTCTCGCAAGGGTTCAGGGTTCGGGTTCAGGGTCTATAGGTTCGAAATTCCGGTTTTCTGGCTTCGGCGTTCTCGTTTGTATGCAGGTGGAAAACTTAGCCAGCGACTATAAGAGAATACCATCCCGCCACGTGTTTCGACCCTTTATATACCCTAATTTGATAAACCCTAAACCGAAAGCCCAAGACCCTAAATTTTTCCCTAAACACAAAAGCAGAGCGACCCTCCCATGACAATCTGAAAAGCGATCGGCGGAGTCGCGTTAGACTGCCAAGTGCATTCCGGAGGCCGATTCGTGGTTTCGGGTTTATAGGGGTTTAGGGGTTATAGGGTTTAGGGTTTAGGGATCAGGGGTTAGGGTTTAGGGTTTAGGGTTTAAAGGGGTCAGGGGTTAGAGTTTAAGCGTTTCAGAGTGTACGGGTTTGGGGCTTAGGGTTTAGGGCTCAAGGGTTAGGGTTTAAGGGTTCAAGGGCAAAAAGTAGGGGTTGAAGTGTTTTGGGGCTTTGGGGGCTTGGGGGAGGCGGGGCGATGCCGACATCGGAATTTCCAAGAATGGCGGATACCTTGTTTAGTTTATCCGTATTCGTTACGAAAGCCATGCTGACAGACAGCGTTCTATCTCGAAACATTAAAGCCCCGAAAGCCCCAAGCCCGGCACGAAAAAGTCTTGAGTCTTAAACCTGTAAAACCTTCTTTCAAAAACGAAGAACTATAGGTTTTTATGACATACGAAAAGAGAAAGGGACAGAGATTTCTTAAATGCGAATATGTGCAAACAGAAAAACCTAATGAAACAAACAAACACGCAAACAGACGAACAGACACTCAGACGGACAGACAGACAAACAAACAACCAACCAAACCAACAACAAACAAACAAGCAAACAAACAAACTGACTAACCAATTAGCTAACTAACTAACTAACTAACCAGCTAGCCAACTAACTAACTAACTAGCTAGCTAGCTAGCTAACTAAATAACTATCTACCTATCTCTCTAGCTAACTAGCTAAACAAGCAAGCAAACAAACAAAACAAACAATCCAACGAACAATCAACACAATCAACAAGTCATACGTATACACATACATACACATGTACATATACACACACGTCTATCTATCTATCTATCTATCTATAGCCATATGTATATATGTATACACATATATACACATACATACATACATACAAACAAACAAACAAACATGCATACATACATACATACATACATACATGCATACACATGCATGCATACATACATACATACCATTACATTACATTACCTTACCTTACCTTACATTACATTACATTACATTACACAACACT
>CAJNJA010017439.1:0-10961 GCA_905231915.1 Symbiodinium necroappetens
ACTATACTATGCTATACTATACTGTAGTATACTTATTCAACTGTGAGGCCGCTTGCGTAGTTCAGCTTCTCGTTCGCCTCAACGCCGTAGACGCGAATCCTGGCCGTCACCGAATCTGGGCACAGCCCCAGTCACTCTCTTGCGCACGGCTCGGTCTGGCATTTGGGTTGCTGGGGACCAGTTTAGGATTGAGGTGGTTTGAGGGTTTAGGTTTTGAAGGTCCTAAGACTCTTATGATAGCATACAATAGTATAATGTGATAAAATGCAATAATATAATTCGATGTAATGCCATATGATGGAATATAACAGAATTTATGGTAAAGCTTTCAGACGAGGGAGATCAACCCGAGTCTCCAAGCATGGTTCAGGCCAGCGACTCTAGAGGAGGGTTCTGGGGTATTCTACACTGTGGAGACAAGAGGGATCCCTAGGGGACAATGTTATACAACATTGGTAATTGTTATGTTTGACCCCAGCACCAAGCTCCCAGAACCTCCAACTCGTTTGGAGCAACAGTTTAGCTGTGCATGTGAAGCTCGGGTTCGCATCGCTGTTCACGCCCCGTTTCAAACGCCAGACCTATCCGCCGGGAAAGTTCCGTGTGTTTTGCTTTACACCCACAGATCGTTTTCCGCGAAGGAGAGCAGATCCACGGAGCGTAACCCTAAGCCCCAAACCCCTACACCCCTAAACCAATCAACCCTAAGTCCGATTCCCCGTGGTGGAAGCTTTCGAAACAAAGCCATTGAGTCCAAGCAATGTGGGCTGTGCCATCCCGAGTCTTTGAAACAGATGCGCAGGCTACGGTTTGGACAGTTTTGGGTTTATGGTTTAGTCTTCACAGGGATGGGGCCCCCGAATTCCAAGTGTGTCTCGCCGCTACGACAAATTGGCGCTGGAAACTCTGCTGTTTGGACGAAGTTGAAAACCCGGAGCTTACTACAATATGCACATATACACTTGTTGTTCTACTATGATATGAGTATATGTACCTATAATTTACATATTAGTATATTGTTTTCTGCAAACAGATGGATTATAAGTAAACAAATAACCAAGTATGAGTAAATAAATCACATATGTGTATATATTTGTAATATATATATACATATATATATACATACACACACACACACACATACACATAGGCACGCCGCACACACTGACTATACTAGTAGCAATCCCAAGACCTTAGAGACTGGACACCTTAAATCCGAAGCAATAAACACCCCCAAGCACGAGCCCTGTAGTTCGAACCCCTCCAACCCCAGCTAAACCACAAACCCCTAAACCCTTAACCCCAAGCCGCTTGAACCTTTCTTTTGCATCAAGCCCTAAACCCTTGAACCCCAAACCGCTTAAAACCCTAAACCCCAAAACTCTAAGCACCGAACCCTTCGTTGGGACCTTTTTATCTTGGGCTCTGCGCTTCTTGGCTTCGCAGGGAGCAGTTGCGTCCTCGCCCATCCAGCTGGCAGGGAGTGGTAGAGGCTTTATGTGGGCGTTAATACTATCAGATAAGTTACTATCAGGGTTTAGGGCTTAGGGATCCTATAAGGGTGAAAGATTACTACAAGGGGCTTCGCGCGGGTTTTGCAAGGTGTCGTGTATGTGGGTCTGAGACACATTGTCACCTGACACATTCAGTGGGCCAGTGGCGCAGCCTAGGCGCATCCTAATATTTTTGGGGGACATTAGGCTTCGGGTATAGTAGGGCCCGCCTAGGGTGTCGGATACAGAGCATAGCTTCAGGTACGAAAACCTCGAGAGACTCGAGGCTTAAGGGTTTGCGGGTTTGGGTTCAGGTTTAGGTGGCTATACTGTCGTATAAACTTATCTTACGATATGCTTTCTATATTCGAACATAGGCTAATTATACGATAGTATCTACTTATCGGTATACTACAAGATAGTCACACACACACGCATCTACACACACAGACACATACATATATGTGTATATATATATATACATGTGTGTGTACATTCATTACATGATAGTATGGAGTATTGGGCCTTGCGGGGTTCGGAGCTCAGCCAAGAGAGTCCCTGCGAAACGTTCAGAGCTAAATGCTTCGGGGGGTAGGGTTTGAGTTTAGGGTTTTAGGGTTTCAGGGTTTGAGTGTTTAGGGTTTAGGGTTTAGAGGGATAGGGTTTGAGTTTAGGGTCCGGGCTTAGGGTTGAGGGCACGCTAAACCTCAAGCCCGAATACCCCTAAACTCATAAGCCTAATCTCCTCAAAGCCGGAAAGCCACGAAAGCCTCGAACAACCTGCCAACGCTGCTCGATTCAAAGACAGCTGCGTTCTGCACCCGAGTCCAGAAAAGAGTTTCTTTCATTTGAGGAAGGTTTGGTTTGTGGTTTGGTTTAGAGCAGCCCTAAACCCTAAACCCTAAACCCTAAACCCTAAACCCTACACGTTTAGCAGTTCGTGATTATGTTTGGAATGACGGGGCGGCAGCGGCGAGACGAGAAGCCCAAAACCCAAAACCGATCCCTGCAAAGCCACGCCGGGCAGGAAGCTACACACCCGGACAAGAGCCATTTCGGGAATTTTTTGTCACACAGCAGAGATTCCTGCACAAGATACAGAACTCGCGAAAGCCTTGAGTTTCGGGCTTGCGAGAAACTGAAGGCATAAGTTTCGGAGTCAAATGTTTTAAGTACAGGGAGCCCTACAGAAAACAACGACCAGCCTTAAACCCTGAGCTCGAAGGGCGATGAGTGTTCCGTGACATGGTCCGAGCAGCCTAGCATGGAGTTACAGCGTGATCGGGTCATGGTGTCCTGGCGTCACTCCTTTTTCCGTAGTTCGACCGCCATGGGTGTTGTTGTAGCCTAGTGTAGCCCTATCGCATCTGCTTCCCCATTGCCATCACGGGTTGCTTCTGAACCCTGGCCATGCCATTGGTCGTCTCGTGTGACTAATTAGTATGCCGATGACGACAACGAAGACCGTGACCATGACAACAAAAGCGCCGACAAGCACGACGACGACGACGGCGACGACGACTACTAAGACTATTAGTCCCGCTACTGAAAATCGCAAGCATATCGTGCTTCAAGGAGCGGCAGCATGTCCAATGTCGGTTTTGTACTCATGACCTTTCTTTGTGTTCTGCCTGTTCACTTGAGATGCATTGCCAGACATATGTCTCTTTACTTATATGATTAAAAGAGAACGTATTGTTGTTATTTCCATTGTGACATTGCCACATGCTCGTCGAAACCCCCGGCACGAGGCTCCCCAGAGCATATTCCAGGGGCCCAGGGTTTGGGGTTTAGGGTGGCTTGAAAGATGCTTTGCTTGGTCCCTCTGCAGCTGTCTGCCCATGTCACGTGCAATCAGAGCCTGGGGTTCGGGATTGCAGCTTGAATTGGTGCTGAGTTACTTGAGGTCGCGTCAGTTAGTAAGACAAAACACGAGAGGTTGAAGTGCTACTTGATTGGTACGTATTTAGTAAAGGGCGCTATCATGGAATGGGAGCTTCCATGTTCGGATTTTGGGATTCTGCTGTGACGTGCAAACCGCTTGGACCCATGGCAACTGCTTTCGCAAAACTGGGTGCCCTGGTCGCGACGGCCTCTAATTTGACCTGCAATGTAATTCTCGTGTATAGCCGTGCACCAGTTCCAAACCCTAACATTCTGTGCACAATTACCAGGATCAACCTTGGAGGGTTCAAACGGTTGAGAAGTTTGCTGATGCCGTCTCAAGCTTCGGTGGGTTCGGGCTCGTCTTGCGGAGTTTACTGCAAGAAGCACGCCAGCTTCACCAGCTTCGATTCAGATGTCTCCTAACAGTGGAACCTAATGCCCGTTACGTTTTGGTCTAGCGTGTGGGTTCAGGGCACCATTTGATCACTTGCCGGAAGCGCAGCCATTCGGATAGCGACGCGACGACGAGGATCATGACTCCTGCTTACTCAGGCTTGCTCATCCTCGGATCAGACCAGCACTTTAGCACGAATTTCAAGCAGGTAAGCAGCTGTAACACCACTGGGTTCTGGCCTTCCAACAGGCGACGTGCAACACTTGTGGCAAGGCGGGAGAAGCGGCAGGAACGGCGCTTGCAGCGGCTTCAGCACCTTCTTCAGCCCCATCTTCATTCTCTCCCCGCCGCATTCATCATGAGCAGGAGTGCCATGCCCTGTCCCATCATCAGGATGTCCACCACAGTCACCATCATCACCTGCCTCGTTGCCATCTTCGGCATCTTCATGGCCAACATCACCATCAGCATCAGCAGTCGCCACATTACCATCACCATTTCTGTCACCATCACGGCCGCTGCAAGAATAGCGCCATCCCGTCCAGGCCGTGCGCAATTCTGAGTCCCAAACCCCAAGCTTGTAAACCCTGCAACAAACCCTCTTCTAGATGTTTAGATCTTTAGCCGTACAGAAGCAGTTACATACAGCCCGCCGGGGCCATAATAAAGCCAAGTTTTACACCCTAAACCCTAAACTCTCAGCCCTAAATCCCAAACCTCAGATCGAACCGGCAGCCCCGAGCCCCAAGCTGAGGCGGCGTGGCAGCTCGTAGCTCAGATCTGATGCGTGTTAAGGATGGTGCGGGATGCTTCAGGCCCCACGGGCCGAGGCTTCAGGGTGCTTGAGGGTCTATTTTAGAAGGGGAGGGAGAGAGAGTGAGAGAGGGAGAAGGAGAGAGAGCGCGACGGTTCAGGGAGTAGGGCTTAAGCTCTAGCTGCTTGCCCCTAAACTTTAAACCCTAAACCCTAAGCACTATCGATGGTTGTCCTTTTGTGGATTATCAGCCCGAGATCCTCCTCTCAGCAGGTTATCCGAAATCATGGGGTGCCAGAAAGGGTTTGGGGTTTAGGGTTTGGGGTTTTTAGGTTTTCGGGTTTGGGGGCCCTTCAGCTGCAGAGAAACCTCGTTCAAAAGCTTTTAGGGTTTAGAGAGCTCCTAAACCCTAAACCCTGAAACCCGATGCCCCAAGTCAGTCGGAATGTACCCTGCAATGCGGGCTCGTCCTAGCAAGGTGGGAGGCAAAAAAACCCTAAGACCCGAAACCCTAAAACCCCTAAACCCTAAACCCCAAACCCTAAGACCCTAAAGCCCTAAAGCCCCAACACCCTAAAGCCCCAAACCCCCGAGCCCCAAAAGCCCATGCCCCTACGGAAGCTCCAAGAGCCGGATCTGAAGTCCAGAAGGGTGGTACTCTAAATTAGGGTCCCTTTCCTACTTAGGATTCTTTAAGGTGACCTATATGCGCTAATTTGGTTTCTATAAGGGTGATATGGGTAGTTCTCTAAATTAGGGTCCCTTTGGGGGTCCTATTTTGTAAGGGTGCCGTACTATAGTGGGGGCCCAAACGGGGACCCTAATTTAGAGAACTACCCAGAAGAAGTGGACCCCCCGGAGCTCCCTGGTTCTTAGTAGGGAATGGGGGAATGGGTTATTGGGACTACTATAGGGGACCTTAAGGAACTATCATAGGGATCCACCCCGGATTTTTTGCTCATCGTCCTTGGCTTTAAATGCTTTGTTTCAGGGGCTTTTAGGGGCTTGGGCCTGTGTGTGTGTTCTTTTTTTGGTATGTGCTGCTTTAGATTTTTTTGGTACATAATCTAAGTTTAGGGGTCTTTAGGGTTTACATAGCGCAAGCGCTCGGGAAACGGCGGCCGTTTCTTTCCCAGGCCGAGCCGGGGCTGTTGCCACCTGTCCTCCGGGCTCCGCAGCTGGGCTTGCGACGAACTTTGGATGCAACGGTTTGAACCTGAATCCTTGCGGAACGGATTGAACCTGAATCCCTATGGACTGGTTTGAACCTGAATCCTTACGGAACGGATTGAACCTGAATCCTTGTGGAACAGATTGAACCTGATTTCTTATGGAACGGATTGAACCAGAATCCTTATGGAACGGCTTGAACCTGAATCCTTATGGAACGGTTTGAGCCTGAATTCTGATGGAACGGTTTGAGCCTGCCTTGCGGAACGGCTTGAACCTGAATCCTTATGGAACGGTTTGAGCCTGAATTCTGATGGAACGGTTTGAGCCTGAAGCCTTATGGAACCTTTTATTACTGAACCGCTACATAGCAAGATCTTTGCTACAAGGACCCAGGGTTCGAGGCAGTCAGGGCTTCAGAGGTTTAGGGTGTGGTGGATCCTGCTGTTCGGGTTGGAGACAAAGGTTTCGGCGGGCGGGCGGGCCTAGTGCCTAGTGTAAAGCAAGATATGCTACCCATGGGGTTCGGCTCTCTTTGTTTCTTTGTGTCTGCTTACTTCCCTTCTAAAAAAATGCATGCACACGCATGTATAGACACCGGTACTGTTTGAAAAGCATATATTCCCCCACTATTGGTATGTTTGCAGCTAGATTCAGGGATCCATGATGCAGCTTCTTGCGGTAGCTTGCAGTGGACCCAAAACCCTTGCCCTACCCAGAAGCAATTTAGGGTAACGAAAGTTGAATCTTTAGAAACCACGAATGAACCCCATCAGTGAGAACGGTTACAATGCCCTTCAACATCCTGAACAGGGAGCTTGCCAACACACCGACGCCGTCAATAGAAGCTCGAAAGCCTAAAACACCCTAAGTCAGAGGCCTTCTAGCAGTTATAGCACAGCTGCACATCGCTGCAAGTGCGATTTTAGCTTTATTGCGGTTCTGAGTGCAGGCAGCAACGACATGCTGAACATCCCGGGGCATACACGCACAGCTTCAGGCATTTCAGGGACTTACCATGGGACTTTTCACATCATAGTTTCCAGCGGACAAGTATCCTTGAAGCTCGGAGCCCAGAAACTATACTTAAGGGGCTTCTCATACAAGCCTAAACCCAGAGCCCCAAGCTTTATCAGCACAAACACATGAGGGAGTTTTCGTTCCGGTATAGACAAAGCTGCTGATGAGTAGCACCCTCTCTGCCATGGAGCGGCCGTGCAACGCCCTGGAAGCGATCTTCGTGGGTGCCAACATCCGATTTTTGGCAGCCCTTGGAGTTCCGGAGGTGGACGTCGGGAGCCGTCCTCTTGCTTGAGTGAGTTTGCTTGGTACATGAGCGACTTAGGGCTGTAGGTTCTGGGGTTAAGGATTTAATCGTACTGGCGTTGTGTCTGGCTAGACTCTGGACCGGGCTGCTGGACAACGAGGCCTGTGCAAAAGCAGTACTGGCGTTTATCATTTACAGACTTTAACTTATGGGTTATGTGAACCCTTTGACAAGGAATGTCTAAACAATTTTGGCCGATGCAGCCCCACAGCTAACCTTCTACTGGGCTTCCGGTGAAACTTTCGGTTCCAGGTTTCAAGTGTGGCGGGTTTAAATGCTCGAGGCCTGGACAGAGCACGACTAGCTTGCGGTTTCATTTAGAGCAGGGGCTAGTCTTATGACGTCCACTTATGCAAACATCAGGCATCTCTAAATTAGGTGACATGCAGGATTTTGGGGGTCGGTAAATGCAGGTCGACTTGTGTCTCGGACAGGTTTCAGAGTAGAGCATTCGAGTTGGAAGGTTCATATGAGAAGACAATATGCACACCGTTGAGGATGTTGATAATCTGAGCATTCAGCGACAAGGAGAAGCAACATGTTACGATGCAATGAACGTGGAAACTTTGATAATTTGTGGCTTGCCATGACAGAGCATGCCAAAGTAGGAAGAACTCCTGTGCACTTCACTCGAAGCGCCTGCATCAGAGTCGACGCGCAGTCGAAATGGCAACTGGGCGGATCTCGAGCAGGAGTTTGCCGCAGGCGAGCCAGGAGGAGACAAGCATCTCCTGCAGATTCCATGGTGTTGTTCTTGGAGAAAGTGGAGGAAAAAAGGAGGTACGGGGGCTGTCGTTCCCGGAAGCAAAATGGAGGTGGGGATTGGCCTCCACTCCTGTGCAGGCTAGCGGCTAGCTTTTGCCTTTATTTTTCTTTCTTTTTTTTTTTGGGAAAAGGAGGAATAAGGAAGAAAAATGGAGGCCTGAAAGGAGGAAAAATGTCGGCAGAAAATGGCGGTCAAGGACAGCTCCAAGGCGGAATTGGGGGCAAAATGGAGGTTGCTAGCGGCTCCAAGGCTTGACGTCCGTGTCGTGCGCGGCGACTCGCCCTGACGGTGCCAGCCCCGAGCCCCAGCTGCGGGCTCTTGATTGCAGCCCTGCAGAGCTGCCAGGGCCAAAACGTTACTTGCAGCGAAGATCCGGCGCGGAGCTACTGGACCACGTCGTCAAGGAGCACTTTTCCAAGGGCGGGGGATACCTCTCTGCCCTGAGCCCGCTGCAGCAAAAACTTCAGGATGGCTGCTGCAATCTTGGCGACGAACCCCTGATTTCGAGAGCTACCTTTATCCGGGTTTGCTGCTCCCCGGGCAACGAGACCAAAAACCCTTCAACCCTAAACAGTCAATCATAAAAACCGAGAGTCGAAAACCCACTAAACCCTGAACCCCACTAGGCAAAAAACCCCTGCACCCTTAAACCCTGGGCCCAGACACTTGTGCTGAAACCCCTATGATCGTAACCCTCCGCAGGAGGGCCGGGGCCGCGTTGGCAGAGGCACTTGCGGACATCACGGGCGGTGTCTTGCAGATCCGGCGCCTTGCCTGAGTTTCTTAGGTTGGGACTGAAGGATTTAGGGTTTAGGGTTCCCTAAACCCTAAACCTTAAACTCCTCAACCCTAAACCCTAAACTTGAGACTCTAAGCCCGAAAAGGGCTAAAGACCCTTGCCTGAACACGGGGTGAGAGTTGCATGGGCTTCGGCCGGCTCCTCAGTCCCTGCTGTAAAAGACAGCAGCAAGAAGTCGCTTGGGTGAGGGTTTAGGGCTTAGGGTTTAGGGTTTGGGGTTTGGGGTTTAGGGTTTGGGGTTTAGGGTTTAGGGTTTAGGGCTTGGGGTTCAGTGCCTAAGCGGGGAATCTGGCCGGGCGAGCACTAGTCAAGCCGGTGCAAGCAGGGTTTAGGCACTGTTGTGCTGATTCATGTTTCGCCGCTTGTAGTCTGGGCTCACGGCGGCGATGGTTTCTGAATAGCACCGGACTGACACTTTTGGGCATTGAAGACCGAAGCAGTTCTTCCTTTCTCAGAACTTTTGTAGCGAACTATAGCCCTCAAGCACATCCTGTAAACCTGAAGCCGTAAGGACGTTAAACCCGCGAGACCCCAAACCCGAAAGCTCTAAAGCCGAAACACAGCCTGAACTCCAAAGCCTAAGGTCCTAAATACCTTAAATCGCTGGGTTCAGGATGTTGGGCACAAGCTGTTTTTCGATTAAGTCAAGTAAGAAGAACTATGCAAGCCGTTAATAAACTTCTCGATAACGGGCCGAAATTGCGGTCTTCCACAATTGACACGATCCCCCGTCACTTTGGCACAGGGTGGCCTCTGAAAGAGCAAAGGCCCCACACTCGAACCGCAGGGGCGTTAAGAGTGATAGTAGTAGTATTAATGATAGTTAGAATGACACTGATAGTGATAATTTTACTGAGAATGATAAGGGTAAGGAGAAGGATAATTCCAATGATGATGGTAACACTGGTAGAAAGCCAATAATAGCTATAATGGTACTGATAATGGCAATGATCACGAGAACGATAATGCTAATGGTAATGGTTATGATGATGATGATGATGATAGCAACGACAACGATACTGTGGTGATGATGGTGATGATGGTGATGATAGCGATAATGCTAACAAGAGTTGTGACAATGACTCGAGAAAACAATGATAATTGTAAAAATAACCATATAATGGCAATAGCAGTGATGATATCAATATTAATGTCGCTAGCAAGAAGACGGCTAGTGATGATGATGATGATGGTCCTAACAAGAGACATGAGAGTAATGGCAATAATAACAAGAATGATCACAACCAAAGGACCATGACGATAACGACACTACTAATAATACTGAAACAACGAGTTAGCACGCGTAGCAGCAATTACAGTGTCTAGAACAATGGATAATCAGTAATTAGTAGATAACAACTATGAGAACAGTTGCGACAACAACAACAACAACGACAACAACAGCAAGAATAGTACCAATCTAAAATAGTAGTCGTGATAGTAGGAATACCAAAGGTAAAGGATAGTGATAGGAGCAACAGAAAAGGGGGATTGCGGCACATTTACGCAGAACCGATAGGGGCTGTAAGGAAAAAAAGTACTAACTAAATATATCGCTAATCATTCCACTCCCTATGTTGTTGACAGGAAGCTTGAGCCAGCGACTTTGGGTTTCGCGGAAGCACCGGGCGATGAGAGCTCTCCGCTTGGATTGGGGGGCCTGTGGGACCCAGCTAAGGGTAGGGAGGCTAAACCTTAAACCCTGCGGGTGTAGGGTGGAGAGGTTTAGGGTGTAGCCGATCCTGCGGGGTTTCCGGGATCAGTTCAAGGGTTGCCGGGCTGGGGATTAGAGAATGATGTTCTGAATGATCCTAAGTGCCGCATCAACGTTAACTCATGCCCTTAACCCAAACACGAAACCCTGAAACCCCCATATTTTTTTCACCCCCAACTACAGGACAGTGGGCTTTTTGGGTATGGTGGAGCAGCTTGAGGTTCACAGTTGGCGTTCTGGGTGGAAGGTTGAACTGCGACTGCACACCTTCGTTTTCCCTACACTCTAAGCCCTAAGCCACAACTTCAGAGTGGTCAGGGTTTAGTTCTCGACATTCTGAAAGCAGCCCCGGGCTTTAGCGGATTGGAGTCCTGAACCCTGAACCCTCAATCCTTAACTTCAAAACTGTACAGGTTCCGGGTCAATCTCTAGAGGCTTTTGAGGAATCCTTATAGAGGCCGCAAAGCTGCCTGTATAAAATATATGTACATATATATATATATGCAATATATTATTCGTATAATTGTATACTTAGTTTCTTATATTTATATATATGTATTAATATCAATATATACATCTCTCTCTCTCTCTCTCCCTCTCGCTATCTCCTTCTCTCCTCTTTCCCTCACTCTCTCTCCCTCTCCCTCCCCCTCCCTC
>CAJNJA010017440.1:0-10961 GCA_905231915.1 Symbiodinium necroappetens
CTGCAGAGCCATATGTGCTACTTGCACAACAAGCTCGCTTTGCCTGCCGGCATCTCTGGCGGTTGGTCTGAGAAGGCTCAAGAGTACTACTTCGTTGGTTTGCAGCGCCGAAGAAGGGGGCTAAGTGTTCCTCCTCAAAGCCATTGGCGATCAAGGACGTGGAGCAGCCGTCTTCTTCCAAGACCCCAGCGGCCCTAGCAATCAAAGATGTCGAGCAGCCCTTCTCTTCCAAGACCTTGGAGAGCATGGACCATGAGCAGCCCCTGACCGAGAATGCTGAGACTCCCCTGCAAGCCACTGCTGAGTCCGACCAGGCGAAGTGCGCGTCTACTTCTTCGAGTGATTCGAGCAGCAGCAGTTCGCTTCCCGTGATAGATGTTAGTCAATTGGGGAGCCGAATGGCATGACCTTTGGCAGCAGACGACTGTCTTGAATCAGCAGTGCGCCGGTTCCAACAAAAGGGCACAGGCATTGAAGAATCTCTTCAAGAGCATCTATGCCGCAAAGCGGAGCTTTGATGAGTTAGATTCGGAGAGCTCCTGATCAGGAGATATACAGCAATATCGAGACGTGGCGTCTTCCCTGTAGAGAAAGAGTGTGAGACTTGTTCATATTGTGCTTGCGCATGTTGAGCAACCACTGTCTGCACACAAGGGTTGTTTATAAACACCCGCCTTGTTTATAAACACGGCGGTCGTCTTGAGTGCAACGTCTGATTCGCTGCTCTCAAAAGAAGCTATCTGGAAATCGTGTAGCCGTACATAGCTAGCTTTAGCACGTTCGCCACTCCGTGCGATGGACCAAGCTATGGCCGCATCCAAGTACACCTATGTCCAGTACTATGACATTCATAAGTACAGCAAGATCACCGAAGGAGAGCACAGTATCCAGGATCTTCCTCTTGTAGACTCGCTCCTCGCCAAGGGTAAGAAGCTCAAAGAATTCTTCCATGTAGTCAGGAATGTCTCGGCATCAGACTACCAGACAATCGTGGAGACCATGAACTCAGACCCAAACTGCATAGGTCGCTTACCTGATTCTGTTCGTCCACGAGATGCGCTTGGGGATCAGTGCAAGCTCCAGATTGTGATTTGGCCCAATCAGGACAACGACACCTACACCGTGTTGAAATTCTTTCACTCGAGGGTCCCTGTTCCGCTTGGCCTTGCCAAGGCCTTCTGCGCCCAGGAGGTCAAAGTCTTGAACTACGCTGTTTCCGATAACTCCGACTTGCTGAAGCAGGCCTTCCTTTATCTCTTGTCCCGCATACCAGGTGAGATGTGGATGACACAAGCTCTTGGGCAAACAAGCATTACCAAGGTGAAAACCAACAGCGAAGGTGACATGAAATGGGACCCTAGTCCTGAAGAGCTCAGGCCGGCATCGAGCACATCAACACCCACGCGCCACTCGCCAATGCCAAGAATGAGCAGTTCTTGTGGTCATTGCTAAACATTCGCGACAAGGATAGCCCCATCTGTGGTTGGCCGCTTCATGTTGTCGGCAAGGCGTGTGGCAACAGGGCCACCGGTAACAGCCAGTCCGAGCCGGAGTACTTCTTTCCCCTCCTCCGTGATTTGAACAGCGAGTTCCAGCGGACGGTGGTACCAATATACAGGCCGGCGGGGATGTGATGAGAGGACTGGCTGACATACCTCCAGGGACTGAATCGGCAGGATTAGAGGCCATTGCGGGAGTAGAAGGACGCGGAGTCATGGGATCCGACTCTGCGAAATCTCCCTTTGCCCAGCGATCGTAAGTGGCACCCCTGCGCAGGTATTCCTTCTCCTCTGGCGAGGCGAGCAATTCAGAGACGAAGTTCGTCTCTTCAATCGATCAAAGTCCTGGTATTTGGTGTGCCGTCCCTTCTTGTAGTGGTCATAATGCGGATTGTTGGTTGGCTGTAACCAATCTTCCGTAATCCCACCGTTGTTGATGCAATGGATCTTTTGGCTTTGGTGTTCCGAAGCCAACCGTACAGATCGCGATGTTACCGGCAATCATCACAGAAGCCCTCTTCAAAGTAGCCATGATGTGAGGCATCGGGGCATCATTTAAAGCCGGCTGGAACATAGCCAAGAACTGCTTCCAGGTGATCATAGGCAGGCCAACATACTCCGGTTCCTTCTCAGGGGACCATTCATTGTTAAGAAGAACCCGGCACTGATTCCTGACAAACTTAGCTGCGCGACAGCGTGCATCCACCAGACCATTCTCGCCCACGTCCAGGGACTATTTGATATCTTCGACATTGATGGAGGGAAGGAGCGGATCGTCCAGGATGACAGGGATGTGAATCTCCCCGGGTCGTTCTCTAAATCCATCGATCTGTTTGGAGCATCGCCATCCAGGGAAGTAGCCGGCCAAACAAGCCAGGATTGACATGGACGATCCCGATGCCGAGCCATTGTCGCCAGAATACGACGCCTGATTGGAATAGTTTTGACTTCTCGCAGCTCACCGATCGCGGTGCACTCAGAAGAAAACAGTGACAGAGTACATGTTGCATGTGCTTCCACTTTATGATGCCGAACCTATCTTGCATTGCAGCTTGCATTGTACTCGCATCATATTCGGACTGGCTCTAGGCATCGAACCTTTGAGTTCACAGGGTAGAGGATCATTATGCCGCTGCTCCCTAGAACTGGTGGCCTGCATGGCAAACCGTTGGAGGACATCACTTTCATCGAGTTCCAGAAAGGTGTGTGTGAAGAGTGGTTCCAATCAGACACTCATTTCCGTCACTACATGCTTCAACGGCAAGTTCTAGATGAAGATGGACAGAATGTTAGTTTGACTCTCAGATCCATCGCAGTGTTTCTGCGCACTGGCATTGCATTGGGAATGCACAAGTGCGCCGAATGCAGTGGCCCAACACGCCTGGAGTGCTCCAAGTCCAGCTCCGACGGCGGTGTCAGATATCGACGGACTTGTCGAACAAGTGGACACAAGCGCATGAACCATTCCGTCAACTCGTGCAGCTTTCTCAGTAAGGTCAACATTAACAACTGGATGCCCTTCTTGCCCATCATGAACATGCTGCGCCTGGGGTTACCATGGGTTCGGATCACCGATGAAATGCGGGCTGGGTATGGCAATGTGAAGGACGACACTATGTTGGGTTGGCGTCGATTGTATCAAGGAAGCTTGGGGAAGGCCCTCGTGAACATGAATCAAATGAAGGTTGGAGGCGCCAACCGCACGGTTGTCATCGATGAATGTTTGGTCGGGACACATCCGGAGGATGGGTGGTCCTTGGGCAACCGTGGCATCAACAAAAACGGAGCTCATGAACAAGAACGGGCTGATGCACGACATGAAGCTACTTCTATGAAGGTTGCCAAGGGTAGCATGAAGGTATTCCCAGCTCGCACTATCAAGAAAGGTGAACGCAAAGCGTTGCGGTCATTCGCTTTGATTAAACGCCCTGCGGCATCCTTCTCTTCTCATATGAAGCGTCCATCGGCATCTGTTTCCATGAAGCGTCCATCGGCGTCTGGTTCCATGAAGCGTCCTTCGGCGTCGGGCTGCATCAAACGTCCTTCCGCTCATCGTCGTCCTCTTCGTATTCTGAAAAAGCCAGCCGCTAACCTCAAGCTAAACGGCAAGTGGTTGTGGCTTGCTGTGTGTGTAGGTCGCGGAAATCAAGTCTTCACGCATGAGAACGGTCTGAAGAAGATAACATACAGACTCCTACCGCGCACTTCCCAGGCTGTGAATAACAAGCCTCGCGGTTTGTATGAAATTCGTGACACGCTTCACAGCCGGATACACAAGAAGAGTGTACTGGTCTTTGACGGCTGGACAGCTACTACAAAGGCGGCTGATCAGCTAGGGTATGCCCATCCGCCATCTGTGAAGCACGGTCGTCTGCATATCGAAGAGTCTGATATGCAGGAGTACATGTTCTATGTCAATGTGAATCCATGATGTCGGTGCTAGAAGGCTTAGCACAGTCGGGTGAAAGTGGCAAATGCAGAAATCGCAGTGTCACGCTTTGAAGCACACAGGCAATCTCTGCAGTGAGAATGGGGTGAAAAGAGCATTATCAGAAGATGACTTAGGAAAAGCAAGCAAAAACATACACATGTAACTGGACACATTCCAACACTCTCCTGCTATCCAAGGTGCTTGTATTGTTGACATCGTCATCGAGCTCTTCCATATAGATATAATACTATACTCGATAACGTATACATGATTATAACCTAGTCGGCTGGTCATAACCTAGTCGGGTGGTTATGACCGAGTCAGATGGCATAGCGAAAAAACGTAGGGGACCCCAAATAGGGGTGCGCCCATATATATATATATATTAGCTGGCTAGTTAGCTAGGCTAGCGAGCTAGTAGGTACCTAGGTAGGTAGGCAACCTGGAACCTCGGATCCCACAAGACTACGTACACACAACAGAAGCCAGGGCGTCGAGTGGTCTTAAGGTTTCTACTTCGGCAGCTTGGATCAAGTATTGCCATATATTGGGGACTAATCTTCTGGGAGTCGGGAAAGAACGTCTACTAAGGATGTTCCGTTTGGAGAGAAAAGAGGGGCTACCGCTTCTGATTGCGAGGAGTCTTGATTGGGACCATTGCTGATGAGCAAGACATGAGACAACACACACACACACGTGTACACATCTTTATATTTATTACATCATATAGAAAATGCATAGGAGTTTTATATAAATACTTATGTATGTGTATATATATATATACATACATATTAGTTGTTTGGTCGTTTCTCTCTCTCTCTCTCTATATATATATATATACATACATATGCATATATGTGGAAACCCGAAACATCCTCGCACCACCAATTGTTTATGGGCCCGACAGATATATGCACACCATATACACAAGAAAACAGCGAAGACTTGCACTTATATTTGTTGTATATAGTAGATTATACAGATGAATGCCAAAGGCCATCTCCAGTGCCTATGTATATAAACAAATTAAAAAAATATATATACATACATACATACATACATACATACATACTGAATTACGCACGAATCATCCTGCATACTATTCGGAGCCTTGTAGATTGTAGAACGATACAAGCTCAACAAACTTTATCAAGCTAACCAAGACCCTGATAAGGCTTCCCGAAAACACTCACGAAACTAAGTCCTAAGACCCCTTCTGCCGAGGATTGTGCATACGAAAGATTCGAGCCCTGCGGAGCGGCGACTCGGGACGACCTGGGCTCTCCTGGCCTTCGGAATAAGTACTTAAATTTAAGTCAAGGGCAGTAAATATGTACATGTTGTGAAATAACAGAGCATCCATAAAAGAGGCAGCAGCACCATCAGCAGTGGAAAAGTCTCGCATGCAAAGCCACCAGCTGAGTAGTGGTGGTATATATATATATACATACACATACATATATGTAAGTATATATATATAAATAAACAAATAAAAAATATGTATCATAACATCCTGGTAACATGCATATAATAGAAGCAGCAGCAGCAGTGTAGCAGAAGCAGGAGCATCATAGGTATGTAGCAGTAGCAGTGGCAGTAGCGCATAGCAGTAGCAGTAGTACAAATACTATAAAGCACTATCGTACCATATAGCATGTTATAAGTTTATACAGTAGTATAGTCTAGTATAGTACAGTATAGTATAGCATAGTATAGTATAGTATAGTATAGCATCAATTTATATATATATATACACATGTATATATATACACATACTATTATAGGGTATCTATATGCAGTATAGAATTTTTGGCGTGCGTGCGTGCTGGCAGTGGTGCTGGTGCTGCCGGTAGTGTTGGTACTGGTGGTGCTGCTGATTGTGGTGCTGCTAGCGACAGGAGCGGTGGTAGTATTAGTAGCAGTAGTAGTAGGAGTAGCAGCAGCAGCAGCAGGAGGAGGAGGAGGAGGAGTAGTAGTAGTAGTACTACTACTACTACTACTACTGCTACTACAACAACAACTACTACTAACTACTACCCCTGAACCCTAAGCCCTCCTAAACCCTATATGTATATATACAAATATATATGTGTATAACCGTTTATAAACCCTAAACCCAACACCCGAAACCCGGAGCAAACCTCATCATGGTTTGGGGTTTTGGGGTCTCAGGTGTTTCTTCAAGAGGTTTCAATTTAAAGGGTTTTTATCAGGGCTTTCAAGGTTCTAGGGTTTTACAGGGCTTTGCAGGGCTATACGGGCTTCAGCCCAAAGTGCAACAGGACTCTCAATGAAAGAACCTCTTGTAAGTGGCAGCTTTCTCAGAGTATCGGACTTTGTGGTTTCGGAGTATTCAGGTCTCGGGACTTTAGTTGAGTTTCAGGGTTGAGGTTCGCAGGGCACAAGCCCACGCTAAGTGCATCAGGGATATTGTTTTATCTTTTCATTCCAAAACCCTTCATCCCAACACGAAAATGCAACGCCTTTAAACTCATAAAGCCCAAAGCCCCAATGATCACCAATTTCCAACAAATCCACACACGAAGGCTTAAACCCTGAACCTTGAAGCCAACCCCCCCTCCCGAAATCCTAAACCCATAAACCTGGCCTTCAAAACGGCGCTTTGGAAAACCATAGCGTGCCTTCGTCAAGGCTGGGAACTGTGGCTGTGGCATTCCAAGCACAAACTATATAGTATAAACATGTCAACGGAAGGCTTTAACTCATATATGCTTTATGTATTAAAACTACTATCAAAGAAAAGCTTTCCGTTGACATGTTATGTACTACTACGAGGACTACTGCTTGACTATATGTAGAGATATACACATGTATGTAAGAACCCCGGAAGATATAAAGATATGTATATGTATATATATATATATCTGTATACATTTGATCAAGGATCCCATGACCTAGGAAAGACCTGGGAATGCTTTCGGAATGAAGGGTGCCCATCTAGTGGGGATGCAGAGGCGCTTACTGCCTCTGATGTAGGTGAAAACTTCTGACAGTTGTTGCGCATACTGCCACAGCTCTGATTCCTCTCCCCAACTCATGGGTCTGAAGGTTGTGAAGGGCATCGGGCACAGGATGTGGTAGCGGTGGCTGCCCCCAAGCAGACGATGTCAAGTCTGTGTTCATGCTGACGAGCTTCCGTGCAAAAGCCAGAGGATACTCCCTTCGATTGAAGACCCCATCCCTGATCTACTGCCACAGCGCGCACGACAGGTATGATATTCATGAATGTATCGAAGCAAGGCACTCTGTCCTCTTCAGCCATTGAGTACCCTCCCAGCACTTCTTTCCATTCTTGTTCGTGAAATACCTTGTCGTGTTCCGGGAAGCACCTTTGCCACGTCGCAAGGTGACCATCTGGAGTTTCCCCTGGTCGATGGCCTTGACGGAGGGAGAGTTCGCCCAGAGGTACCGTCGCTTGGCTGTTGGGCTTCCGTTGTGGCTCATCCACCAACAAACACGGGCCAGCAGCAGAGCAACAGCTTCACTAAATCACAGGAATCCTAAAAATGTTCTGTTGATTTTTTAGCACAAAACTTAGAATATAAGTCTGGGATAGTAAATCTTGTTTCGCATGTGTGTAATGCAATCGAGCATCTGCTCGCTTTCGTGCAACCCTGTAGAGCTGCATCAGCATGCTACGCCATGTCGGATACATGTCCAACACTGAACTGCGGGGTTGTTCGACGAACCATGCCAGTCCTTGAGACGTAGCCAGGCACACAAGGAGGATTGTCCTTCACAATTGCAATCCAATGAAGCTTTCAGGGTTTCAGGGTTGCAGTTTAATGGTTACAGACTGTCTCAAACACGACACAACCTGGCCCTTCTGGCAGTTTATTGCCTGTATGTGCAGAAGGAATGTGATCCCATCCGACAGCGTTGCAGCTTGACCGCTTGCTGGTGATAGAACAGAATGATGAGCATCTAACAGCGAAGCGTCCGCAGCTCACAGTGATAGGGCAACCGTGCCATCGCAGTCTTCACACGAGTTGCCTGCACCACGGCCCAAGGCCTCGCAGTCTCATCGCCGCCCTGCGATGAGTGAGCAGTCTAGCCAAACAGATCGTAAGCCTGCCTTCCAACCAGTCACAGGAGTCCCATCAGATCCGATGCCTGCCAGCATCGAAATCCGCACGCAGTATGAACTGCCCCAAGGTCCCTTTTACTTCACTGCGCACGGGGATTGTGTTCATCTAGATTCTAACTGTTGGGGTTAAGGCGTAGTACACCTTTAACTACCCGCAACATGCCGCAACCCGTGTCGAGTGTGCTGAGACAACTACAGACGAGGTCTCCAAGCACACCACATTGCCCGAAGGTTCAAGGTCCGGTGAAGATGACATGCTGTAAATAAGCAGTGTGCGGCATCGCCCTGACGAGCGAGCCAAGGAGGAGTGTTGAAAATACGCCAGCATGTCAGTTGTAGGCAGTGGCAGGCTGCAGTGATACCTAGCTTTGAGGCCTCATGTACAGTTGTTAGGCAGCTGTCGTCTGCAGTTGTTTGTATGCTGGCATGTCTTTTGGGCTCACTAGAGGAAGGCTACGTAGAAAGCTTCTTGAGCCATGAGCTGACTGTAAAGTTGTACTGTATCAAGTAGAATATCCTTGCAGGTTTGTTGTTTGTTTGAATTAGTCCAGATCGTGATTGACTTCTGCACCCAGCCATAAAAGATCCTCGGACTTCGCTACAGGGAAGCATGGCAGACCCATCACTTCAACAGATACCCTAAACAGTAATCAAACCTCGATGTCAGGTTTAGGGTTTGGGCTTTAGGTTTCGGTGTAAGAATTCACCAGTGCCCAACCCGAGGTCCTGGGTTGTATCTACTTGAGACTTACGGCTTCAGGGTCATCTCATCACTCCGGAATTGACTTTCATGTTTGGGTTTCGCGGTAAGGTTTGGATTTGCATGGCTCTTTGCTTTGTTATTCCGGATGGCCGCAGTCTTGTCTTTTCGGGCAACTGGGCTCGGTTTGTTGCAGTTACTCGGCGACGCACTCGTTATTTTCGTTTAGAGGGTGCTTCAATTAGGATTCTGCTATACTACCCGGAAAAGCCCTAGTTAGTATTTTGTAGCGACCCATTAAATGGGATTCGGGCTTGTGCATAGCCTCGGAACGGTTAGATGGTTTGCTTCCTGGCCCGATTGCAGGCAGCACCGCCACGAGGCATCGTTGAAGAGTCTTCATTTAATATGCGTCGGTTGACTGTTTGAGCTGGCTCTGCCGTGGAAGACACTGCTCACTGCTTAAGGCTTAAAACATCATCCGGAAACATGCCGTGGCATCCGGCGCAACGTAGGGAAGAGGCTTCGCCACTGTAGTTGTCTACGTGCAAGGAAGGGTCGCCCATCTGTTTAACAAACATTCCTAAATCCAAGGCTTAAAACCTTCAGCTCTCAATCGCGCTATGCTCAAATGCTAGAACCCTAAACTGTATGAAACCCTCAAACCCCACACCCCTAAAAACCCAAAACCTCAGCCCCAAACCCTTTTAAGGCCTGAGCCCTGAACCCGAAATTACAGGGCCTGGCTCCGTCAAACCGGCTGCTACACACATGCCCGCATGGAAAAATAATGACATTTAGTAAGCCGTTTTTGGCTCTCGCGGCCTTTGCTAGGTCCACAACAGAACCAGGCACACAATAGAGGGGGTGTCATGCAGAGGATCCCCAGGAATTTTCATGCTCGCGTCGATCAGGACATTAAGATGTCAGTTTGCACGCCAAGATGTGAAGGCGCGAAAGCGGGTGGAGACGTGAACGGCGTCAACAGCTTTTCGAATCCACGGCGTCACCGGCGTCAAGCAAAATTGCGTTTGGACATCATTGCATAGTTCTAATGTGGCTTCGCCTGTGCTGCGCACATGAGAAACCGCGATCGCTCCGGTTTGCGCCGCTGATCCAGTGCTTCAGTGCTGCAGATGCCTTTGTAGACCCGCACCGCAGGGGCATCGGCGGCTGGCTCAGTACAGCCTATTTTTTCTGGTGCAACGAAGTTTTCTCAGCCGAGGAAGTTCGAGCACAGTGGCCGCAGTTTTTTGGAAATATGGTGTTTTGAAACCCTATGCACAGCTTGCACTGGGGCAATGCCGCTGGCATGCATTGTGCAGCAAGGTCAAGTTCGTTCTGCCTTCGGCCAGTGACAACACCAGCGTCGAAAGCGGGATTAACAAGTTCGTTAGCACCGCAGAGCCGCTCGGCCCCTCACTTGGACTGGCGGCCACTGGGGCGCATTTGCACCGCGTGCTGTTCCAGGTGGTGAAAAGAATGATTGGGCAGATCAGCTCAGCAGAGGCCGCACAGCCTCCGTTGAGCACCGCATAGCAGACAGGGTTTGCATCGCCCTTGCCCAGCTGGATTCAGCATCGCACAGTGTTACTTTCGTAGGAGGCCAGGAAGCCCTGCTTCGACGGCTGGCTGCCGAGTCTACTTGAAGCACAGACGGCCATGATACGTTGAGTCAAAATAGCCGTGCACGCACTGCCCGGGTAGTTTCGTGACAGCACTGCTTCGGCAACCTCGCGGGGTGAGGGATAGAGTAGACAGAGGTTGCTTGGATGCCGTTAAAGTGGGGCTAGCAGCTGGGCATCGCACGCCGTGTCTCTACCAGTGCGCAGTGCCTCGCTCAGCACTGCATCCGAGCAACCTCCGCCCAAAAAGACGAATGAGTGAAGCCTTCTCCTTTCCCTCTGTCCCTCTCTGTCTCTGTCTCTGTCTCTGTCTCTGTCTCTGTCTCTGTCTGTCTCTCTCTCTCTCTCTCGCTGCGTGAGTAGAAACCTAGAGAACCTGCCAATACGGACAATGTATTTCTTTACGCCGGGATTCGAAGCAGTCCTCTGGACATGCAGTAACAACCTCGCCATACCTGAACTCATTGAAGCCTTCCGAGGCAATTAAAGTTTCCGTCCAGGTTCCCGAAGGAGGCCTATTACCCCGGTGCGACGATCCGTTTGCTCCCCCAGATCGGGTTTCACGACCTCCTCACAAGGCCCCGCAACATGGGTGGGC